>JACYFF010031956.1:1235158-1296835 GCA_017589665.1 Selenicereus undatus | reverse complement strand
CAGGACAAAGTTATTGACAACAAATTCAGCCGTAATCGATCTTGCTAAGGGAAATGGGCAGTGTAATCACAAATTCTAGAGTGTGACTACTTGTGTGTTCCGTCTATACCACGTTTGAAACGAATCTTGCATTTCAGGGGTAAGGTTGTGTGCATTTGATTTTGATGCAAGCCTCAACTCGGGACATTATGCCCCAAAAGTCGGCAATTCAGGGACTAGGCTTTGTTCATTTGACTGCCCCACACGCTCTTCGTTTCGACTACAAGCTATCGATACAATAACACTAAATAAATACGTCTCTGGATTCACTACGTACCGATTTGCTGAGCTCTTCTTGTTTTTGAGCAGCAGCAGTCTTGGCTGCCTCGTATCTAGCATTGACTGCATCCCAATTCACGAGTTTCTCCATGAAAACTGAAATGAAATCAGGCCTTCGATTCTGCAAAAAAAAATAGAGGTAGGTGAGGCATATTCTCAAGGCGTTTTCCACAATTTAGAAGCAAATGTACAGAAAAGATTCTCAAACTATGATACAACCCAACATAAAAGTGACCCAAAATTAGTAAGGAAAAAGTCACCCAAACACTACACAATCACAACACCACCACTACCACCACCTCCTAATGTGGGTCCCACTTTCGCAGGGTCTAGGGAGATCCAGATGTAAGAAACATTACCTCTATCGACATCTCTGCCCATAGAGAGGCTGACACTATTCAATCACATTTGACCTCAAATTATACTTAAAATAGATTGGCACAAAACTTGGTCATTCGAATGCTTTCTTTGGTAAATTAAGTAGTGTTAAGGTAAAGCTAAAAATGACACAATCATAATATGCGTTAACTCAATCGCTGCCTCTTTGCAACAGTTACATTTCCTAAACTAACCCTTCACATGATACAACGAGAGGCTGCAACACCTCGCAGTTGAAGCAGCCAGGGGCACGAGCCAGCTGCTTTGCTGGTTGGTATAAAATGGATGGGTTGACAATCACATTCACACGAATTCATCACACAAACATGAGTTTGTCATTAAAATTAAACCAAAAGAGATTGGACAGCCAATTAAAGCCATCCCATAGACGAGGATGGTTCAACTAAATTAATTGAAGAACAATCACATTTGTATTAGAGTTAATGTTTCCCCCAACTCTTCTAGTATCATCTACTAGTCCACATGTCCCTCTTTTGTTATCGGATTCAACCCTCCACCAATCAGTCTACTCATTGAGATCCTCCTACATGGAGTTGTTTTTTTAACGTTAGTGCTTTTAGTTCTGAGGGACATACATATTTGTGTGCACTCCTTTTCCCCTTCTTTTTTTTTTTTTCTTTCTTTCCCTGTTTCCCTTTAGGAGTAGGCGGGGTGTTGGAGAAGAGGAGAATGCACTGCCTACAATGCTTGGATTGCAAACAGCCTGCCTTACCTGGTAATCCAAGTAATATGCATGCTCCCAAACATCAATAGTAAGAAGTGGCTGCAACATAAAACATATCATAAATCAGAATTGAGAGATGATAATATATAAGTTCCTAGATCCTACCGAATAAAAAATTTCAATCCATATCACTTCTAATCCTCAGCTCACTTCATTTGCACAATGTGAATCTAAAGTAGAATACTCACATAATCATTCCAAACAAGTGGGTTCACAGCATTGGGAGTCTTAACAACAGCAAGTTTTTGGTCATTGTCAGATGCCTTAGGGTTCACTGCATTTCCGACATCCAATGTCTCCGATTTGTCTGCAAGTAAAAAGAAAATTAGCCATGGAAAACCCATGAAAGCTTCAGAAATCCATAAAGATTCAGGTACAGACTACTCACACACAAGCCAAGCCCAGCCAGAACCAAACTGTGTAGCTGCAGCAGTCTTGAACTCATTAGCAAAATTGTCAAAAGAACCCAAATCTTTTTCAATTCGTGCCAAAAGCTCTCCAGAAGGCTTTCCCCCACCACCAGGTTTCATGGACTCCCAGAAGAATTCATGGTTCCAAGCCTGTAATTTAACCAACATGCAACCATAATATTATGCATTCAACTTTGAGTAACGTAGCTTATCCTATGAATTTCAAAGTCAGAAACACATACCTGGGCAGCATTGTTGAAAGCAGGAAGTGGGTCACCCTTGTTGTATGCAATCCGCACCACATCCTCCAAATGCTTTTCCTCTAATTCAGTCCCAACTACTTGCTTGTTCAAGTTGTCCACATAAGCCCTGTGATGCTTTCCCCAATGAAATTCAAACGTTCTCTCACTCATGTCTGGCTCCAAGGCGTTCTATTGAACAAAAACCAGGAGAAATTTAAGCAGCTTGATGACCTCTCCCCCTTTCCCCTTTCAAGGAGAAAAAAATTATAGGATAAGACCTTAACAACCTCTTTGCGACTTGGGCTGACAATGTCTTGCCCTTTTCATGTTACACCACAGAAAGAAGCTATTTCACACTAACCAAACTCAGTTCAAAGGAAGAGTTTTCGGTTTAGCTCAAAATGGTAAAGTTGAAAAAAACCTAGGACGAAGTGAGTGTTTAAGATGCTGATTTTTGAACTACCGAAACATACACTACATGGACATGTGAGAGCTAGCAAGCAGAGTACAAAGGCATACTCATGGGAGACTCAGGATTTTGTAATGTGTACTAGACACAGATAATTCAATGGAGATTGGCCAAAAAATTTCAGCCTACGCGCTACGACAATAGAATGGATGCAAGACCCCTTTAAGATGAGCTCAAACAGACCATATACTAAACGCCACATGAACGCCAAAATGAATCTGGTTAAAGAAATCAGTGGCTCCTATATCAATCATATCTCAGAACTGGTAGAAAGATTTGCTGGCATTCAGCATATTTAAGCAAATACTGCTACCACCTCTCGCAAGTCGCAAACCACGTTTTCCTCACAAAATAACCCAAAACAAAAAGTAGTTTACACAGATCATATCAAGGTAATAAAGGCTGGTTAGTGCAGGCAACAACTCTCAGAAGAAAGACACTGTAAAAGATGACTTGAATCTTACAAATGGATAGGGTGGAGGCTTCAAGTCAAACTTGGCAGTGATTACAGCAATACCAGCTCTCCTCACTTGTCTCTGCAGCATTATATCAATGTAACAGAGTGTTTAGTAAATATCATGAAATGAAACAGGACGATGACAGCATACATTACAGCAGGGCAACCTTATTCTTGGCGGAGAAATAACACTCAAATATAGATATTAACCAGAAAATTGAATAAACAGCAAGAAGATTTCATTTGCAGGAAGCAATTTATGTCCAACAAAATATGTAGCACATTTCATAACCAAAGTAGCCTGGAACTTGGAAACTAGTTAAATAACATGACGAAAACCACAAAGCTCACTTGCACCTAAGCCTTGCCTTCAGCTGTCATGAGTAAACACCAATGAATTCAATCTAGCAAATTTGAGAGCAGGTAGGAAGATCTTTGAGGTCAATATATATACCACAATCCCAAGTCAATTAGCGACAACCTTACTGCCTGCCACCTGTGTTAAACTCTGCCTTCATTAGCTTATACAACCCCCCCCCCCCCCCGGCCCCCAAGGAAAAAGGAAAAAGAAATCCAAGCTACAGCAGACCCCAAGACCCAAGCACCAAATCACAGCTTAGCCTTGATGATTCATCTTCTTTTTCATGAACTATGGAACACGACCCCTCTATCAGGAACATCCTCCAAAAAATATTTTGCAGATGTTAAACAGAAGACACCATTTCTCAAGAAAGTTAGCATACAGTCATACACCCAGGATCCAGTTTTCTCACTCAACAAGCATAAACCAAGAAGTAAAAATTTCACGATTCATCTACGCTCTAAAAGCAGCACAAAAAAGACTCCTCCCGAACTAATTCTATGAGAACAACAGAGAAGAAAATCACAAACACCCACCTCCTTGTTCTTCCATGGTGCAACAGAAATAGACTTCAGACCTCTATTAAATCCTGAAATCACAAAAATTTATCATATTACTGTAAGAAAAATCAAGTGGGCACCCTCAATTTCAGCTCAAAAATCAAGGAAATCAAAATGGCCAAAAGATGGTGACCTTCATGAGAAACAAATGTTGAGGATAATGAAAGTGCTATGGTTGCAGTAGCTGCAGACATGTTCTTCGGCTAAAAATTTCCCAAATTCGCAGAAATTCTAATTTGTGATAAGGTGATGATACACTTGAGAGTGAGAGAGTTGGGGTTTATTTATTTTGACAGGAGATTTGTGGGCAATTAGCAATTTGGCATCCAAACACAGAAGTTCTAGAGAAAGAGAGGATGTGGACGACGTACAGAAGATGAACTCGCGAACAAAATTTGTGGGTCTTCAACCCTCTTATCACTTACTAACATGGGCCAGAAAAGATTTGCCGTCGTTGGTTGTCGCATCTCTAGATCTTTCTCTCGCCTTCATTGGTGTATTTGTTCTATTGTGAGTGTGCTCACCACATACCCTTGCACCGTTTACTTAGACCATGCAAACAAACATCGTTGGATTGGAATATGAGTCGGGTTGAATCCAAGTCGGATCATGTTTCGGGTTAGGACATATTTTTGTTTGGATTGAATTCAAGTTGATTGAGAACGCCTTTGGTTTCATTGATATTTAGTAAAATTAACTTGTCATGTAAAGACTAACTCTGTAAAAAATTCTAGTCAGTCATGATTCTATTCAAATCGATTTGAATTTAATTTGAGTTCATTTGGGGATCAGATAGGAAATGGGTCGGATTTCTGATCTTGAATCATTTTTATTGACTTATCCATTATCTTGTATTTCTCTCATTTTCCTCCCTATTTTGAATGCTCAACTAACGATGAATTTATTGAAAAAACAAGGGAATTATTGAAAAAGAGTATCTTTTGTTAACAAATTTGTGATAGCAATAAATTACTAAATTTGATTCATCTCACCATTGGTTAATTGTCCTCGTTTTCATGAGTTCATCCATGGCAAGACCCCCTCCCCCAATGTAGAAAAATGCTCTCTCAGTTATCCAAATGAATCTCCCATACATTTTTGAAAATTCCAAAAGTTATATGCATTACATGACTCCCACCTTAAGAGTGGAAGCAACTAGTAGAAAAATTCATCAAGAAAAAATTACCAAAATCAAGCAAAGAATGAATCAAATGCAAGTCAATCAAGGGCAGAATGGCCTATCTGAACCATGACTAGGAATAGTGAAGTGTCTCAGCCTCCCCTCTTGCTTCTTCATGTACCCTTCACACAAGAACTCCTTGGAGAATTTATCCTCCACTTCTCTGTTCACATCATGAACAAACACATCTGTCTCTCCATCCTCCCTATTCCTAGCCATCATACCAGCTGTGTAGATTGCGGTCATCCTACCAGGGGCCTCATCGAAGTATCCTGTGGGTGCATCCACCATAATCAAGTCCCATTTGGTTTCATAAACTTCCTTAGGCAAGCCTTTCAATGCCAATGGGCAAAAAGAATCCCTTATATCCCCTACTGAAGTGCACACTGGCCTCTTACCAACTTCGATCAAGTTACCTGCCTGATTGACTTTGCTATCATATACAACATGGTGAGATTTTAACATAGGGAATCGTCTTTTGATTTGCTCGATCCATGCTTCGTCCTCTTCTAGGAAAAGGGTTCGCCCCCCATAGTTTAACGTGCTCCACATTAGACTATCATGGCCAAGGCCGAAGACTAGGAAGTTACAAGGGGATTTCTTTTGAAGGATTTTCGTTGTGACCGATATCTCTTTGAGGGTTTGCTGTGGGGTGATGCTTGAGGTTGAGTAGTGGATTAGGGCATAGGCAAGAGATGAAGGGAGTTTAGTGCAAGTTAATGAACAATTTTGGGTGCCCTTTGATCTTGTTTTCTTGGTGGGTGGCAAAGAGTTTGAGGAAAGATTTTCATTTGATGGTGAGGAGTATGTTCTTAAGATGAGGAGAAGGATGAAAACAAGGGCAAGTCCACTCAAGGGGACTTTGACACTGAGAGGATAATGTGGTTTTGGCCTCATAGTTTGGGGCAAGTAGGCGAAAGAGAGTGGGTTTTGTTGCTCTTCAAATTGGAGGAAGGATTTGGGCATTTAAGGTTCAAGGATGGATGTTGGGGGGGGGGGGGGGGGGGCTCTTGTTGCTGCTGGTAAGGCATTGATTAGAAAATATGTATTAGTTATACAACTACCTACGAGAAATTCCCTTTGATGTGAGGCTATTTTCTTGAAAAATCATTAATATAGTATTTTATTAGTTGGTACATCTCATTCCAACTGAAATCATGTCCCAAGAGTCCTTTTTAAGTGATAGTGAAATGTCAGATGTAACAATCTTACCTTAAATGGCGAAGAGACACGAAAAGATTACTACTGGTCAAATTATAGCAATACAAGCTCGTGCATTATCTTATAGTAGGCCATAATGACTCAATACTGACCTATATTAGTCCAAAAAACAAGCACTTTTATTTCACCTAAACATGGTAGTACCAATTATTGTAGCGTCGAAAAATCTTTATGGCCTTCCCCTTCAAAGTGACACATTGAAAATGATTCCTGAAGGTAACAACAGAATGAGTGATGTGAACGAAAACATTGGCTGTGTGATTATGACAAAAGAACTAATGATTGATTTTTGAAGAAGCAAGCAGAGTTTGGTGGATCCAACAGTTTGGTAGTTTTGGTAATGAGTTCTTCAGACTTTCTTGGCTTATAACATCATTAATCCATACACTTTGATGAATAGTTTATAAATACTATGTTTAAATAATTTTAATAAGTGGAAATAAAATGAATGCTAGTTGAGGCAGCAACTTGAAGCACAATCGATATCATTTTACTGCAAATTCTCAGGTGAGACCGCCTCCATCATCCACTGAAAAGTTCAGTAAACGAAAACATTTTACGAGCAAATGGAATGAAAAAAGCCATTAAATTGCAAACGAATCGATGAAAAAACCTTGACTGTACAAGAGTTACGGCAAGATTCTGCCTGTGCTTCCCCTAGATATCGAAACAATGTTCAAAAAAGAGACTACAGAGTATTACATTGTTCACTTGCATTAGCCGTAGCCATAACAGATTGAACATGAACTTCTTTATGTAAGACCAAAGTTATACCAATTCCTACTGTATATAGACAAATGTCAGGACACAAACCAGAGCTCGTCCCTGTCTTCTGCTTCAAATACGTTCTCATTGTCTCCCCAATGAGTTGGATCTTGATTGAAACAAGTGTATACAGCCACACTATCCGAACAATATCATTTCTCCTCAAACTCAACGTCGATAATTTCAGGATCAGACTTTGACGTAGGAGTTGCCTTGTTACCTCTTGAGAAGAAATCGCCTTGTGGCTGCCACACAATGTTTCCGCAACCTGAGCACTGAATCATATTGTTCTTGCTGCCTATAAACTCTCTCTTGCATGCCGGGCAAGCCCCCTGCAGAAGGGTTTGTTCAGAACAGCAAAAATAGCTCATCACAGGTCCAGCGACGGATGAAAGACGCAATAATATCCAAGCGTAAATACCCCCCTCCCCAACGCCGGGGGGGGGGGTGGAGGTTTCCCCCTTTATTTTTCTTCTCCGTTTTTTTTTTTTTCTTTGGGCGGGCCATGGAGGGGGATATACTTATGGTCTCAGCGTGGAATCCCTGAATGCAATGAACACACAGTAATTGCAAAAATTATGACCCACAGGTAGGCGCAATGCTGGGGAAAACTGATAACAGTGTCACTTTCCACATGCTACTACTTATGTGGAAAGCAAAACAATTCCTGGACTGTAGGTAGAATGTCAGGCTAGCCATCAGTTTGTCAATGGCCACACGGCCCACAACTCCTGGCAGCACACATCAGACACCGTATACTTCCAACTTCCAGCCAACAATATGCATAACATCTGCTCCATGAAGCTCATACCCCGCAACATCCATAGTACTGTACAATAATCTATTAGGCCTCGGATATATGGACACGCTACCATCAAAGCTCTACACGCACCGGACAAATAAATTGCAGTGTGTCCAAAATCCATGATTCGATATGCCCCCCCCCCCCGGCGGCGGGCAAAAAAAGGAAGGGGGAAAGTAATCAGAAGACAAAGGAAGGGTGAGAAAGGAATGAGGATGGGCACAATTTAAAGAGGAGAGAAGCATTAAAAGGGGGGGGGGATCCGTTCACGTTCTTGCACTGAGAAGAAAAGAACAGGAAAAGATTTCCCTTGTTTGTCTAGTTCCCCCCCCCCCCCAAAAAGGAGAGAGGGACAGGCAGGGGTGAAGCAAGGGCTCTAGTAAAGGGATGAAGACACGGTCACAGCAAGCAAGAAGATCCCTTTTTTTTGGTTTTTTGGGGGGGGGGGGGAGATGCAAAGAAGAGAAAAGAGGGGACCGTGAATATATATCAGCAAGAAGCTTATGAACTCACTATAGAATCTGATAAGAGCTATCTCTCCTACCTCATCCAAGTTCTATGAATCAACTGCTGCCCAGGAGCCCCGGAGTGGGGGGAGAGGGGGAGGAGATTGGGGGCCCAAAAGAAAAGTCTCTCAGGCCCTAATTACTTGGAAACTGGAACATTGAAAATGCACTTTCCCTATTTGACACCCCTAAAACCAAACAAATAAGAAAGCTACATCACAAAAGCCAAACTGCTGTGGATGTCAAACCCTAGCCTGCCTTCTATTATTCATAAAAGAAAGGGAAAGAAAAAAAACCTAACCTTGCGCAGATTAGCATAAACAACAAAATCTTCAGATGTGGTCCATCAGAAGTGAATCCACTCGGTTACAAGTAGATTAAATAACAGAATGAAGTTTGAAGAGGAGATTGCAGCAAGTGACCATGAGACAGAAATAGAAAGCCAACTATAGATTACATTGGAAAAATTTTTTAAAAAAAAGGAACAATTGAACCATTCTTGGAATAACGGATGACCTACGCGCAATGTAAGTTCAACTAGCAATATAACTTTTGCACTGACCAAGGGCTGGAATTAACCACTTACAAAGGAATAGAACCATTAGAAAGTTAAATTAAGACAGATTTCACACTTACCTTTACTACCAAGTTGTTTGCAACGGCACCAAGCAGAAGAGGACCCGCAATTGGCAGTACCCAGGTGGCAAGTATCAAAGAACGAAATAGCCAACCAGACAAAACAAACCAGAGGAAGAAGATTGTCTGAAATGGAGATGCATATATAAAGTTAGCATGATCAAAAGCGACAGAAATTGACAAAGAAATCGTTATAAACTTTGACATACCCCTACCCATTAAGAATTAACCAGTTATAGTGCTATGTATGCATCACAGTTACAGCCTATAGGTCATGAAACTAAAGCATTTTCATGTTCACTCTCTGCGAAGCATAGCCAATGAACCATTAGAGTAAGAAAGAAGATGAAAGGTGTTGAGTATTATGCACGACAGATAAAGACAGACATTTACCAAACAAAACGTACTAATGAATCAATCCCAGTAGTCCTAGACAATGCACCAATAAGCACTAAGGGGAAACACCATGATAAAAACTAGTGTGAAAGTATCCGGTATGCTAAAAGAAAATAATAAAAATGCATTCACATTGCCTCTTTCTCCTGTTGACTTCATTCAGAAAGGCCAAGCAAACTGCAGGGCAGGATACGTTTTCCAAACACTTCTCCCCCTGCCTGAATTGTTAGTTTTGGTTCTATATTGTGCCACCCCACATGAATTGGAATATGCAACAAGTTACATGTGCCCCAGCTATCAATTATTCAACGTAGCTCATTTTACTTTGGCATTCTTGACATATTGACAATTAGACAAATATATAAACTCCGGGAAATGATCATTGTTGAAGATAGGGACTCACAAAAAGTGGTACAGAATAACTTACCACAAAACTCTTTCCCAATGGAGTATCCAAGAAATCATTAACCTGTTTCCTATACTGCAAAAACATCAAATTACTGAACAAAGTTGAGTAACTATTCCAACAGCAATGAGAAGATACAAGTAGATGAAGGATCAAGAAACATAAGAAGGCGATGTATCTCAAAATAGAAACAAATAAAAAATAACTCATGGAACTCCAATTACTATAAAGTGCATCCAGTATTGACAAGGTTTCTACCCACTAAACTCTAACACTCCTTCCCCCTTTTTTTTCTTTGGGGGGGGGGGGGTTGCAGAGAAAAACAAGTAGCCATTGGGAACATTTCACCATGGACAATGGGAAATCAGGGCCACTGAAAAAGTACCACATCAGGACCAGAAAGGAAGGGTGCACTTTGGTCAAATTACAGCTCTGCTGATTGCTCAAGATCTAAGAAGCACGGACTCGGATACGGGACATGGACATGACATGACACCGTTACCGTGACACATGATTTTAACAAAATAAGGATACGAGACGCATTCCAACACGTGTTCTAATTAAATAAATATATTTTTTTTAAAAAGTTTTCTCGATGGTTTATGGCATATGAAATACTATATTTAAATATAAACTAATAGTGATATATTTAAGATATTTACCATTGAAGTACAAAATAGTAGAAAGAGGGACAAAAAAGAAAACAAGAAACAGGAAAGAAATGGGTTTGCTTCACAGTTGTCTACAACTTTTGAACGGTTCACAGTATTGGATGTCCTTGGTCTTCATGCACAGCTACTCTCCCTCTCTCTACTTTACCCAAAACCCAAAAAAGTTTGAAATTCTTCAACTAGTAAGTGCGTAAGGCTCACGAGAGTCCATTCTGGAGAGATAAAAAGAGTTCCTTCGTCGCAAAAGACTGAGTGAGAGGCCATGAGAAGGGGAGATGGAGGATACCGGCCACGGAAGGTCGCCAGAAGTAGGCCGGCCAGAAAAGGTTATCAACAGTGAAGATTTCGCAGGTGTCAGTGGGGTGGCACTCGTGTGTCCACAACGAGTAACCCGCATGTCACATGCTTCTTCTGAAATTTTTTCCGGTAACACGTTTCTTCCCGTGTCTGACACGAGTTCAGCATGTGTCAGGGATATGCTTGGCAAAAATGCGTCTCGGTGCTTCTTAGCTCAAGATATGTCCGTTGGGGTGCAGAAGTTCGGCCAACTTTCTCAAATGAAAAATGCCTTCACAAAGATATAAGACTTTTTACCCAAGGAAAATAAAACATATCATGTATATCAAGATCAACAGGTTTGATGGCAAAGCTAGCATCCTCCAAAGGGACTTCAGAACTAGTGCTGCTGATCCCACTTTTGCAAGTCTTACCTCCACAAGCAAGTGATATTGATTCTAAGAGACCCACAAAAAATTTTCAGCAATCATTTTTGGCCAAGTTGAAATCCTTTGAACAAGAGGAAACTTCATGCATCCAATATGGATGTCTCCACACACTCAATGACTCTATGTTTCTCCAAGACCAAACCGTCCAAAAACTACATGTGGAATTAACATGTTATTTGTTTTCTTCTTTTTTTTTTAAGCTTCCCTACCAAAGAAACCCTCCCGAGCGAAGACATGGTTCCTAATAGGGTTTGAAGAAACCAAAGAAACCCTCTATTCTTCCAAAAGATATAAAGATTTTACCACACATACCCTATTGGCCTAGTAATATTATAAAGTAGCTTGCAAATCCACATATCCACCATGCCAGATACTTCTGTGTAAAGCGGAGAATGCATATTAAGCGAAAAGCCTAGGAGAGATCCTAGAGGATGGTTGTATTATGGACAGCTAAACAAGTAACCCAATTACATCAGCAACCATCCCACAAAGGAAATCATGCCCAGCAGAAGTTGAATTGTAGAACAAGAGACCACTCAGTAAGCCTCTTTAAGTATTAGTAGAACAGAAAGTTTGGCAAAGTTCCACAAAGAAGTACATGGATATTAAAATGCACTTGAGTAGAGAAAAGGAAACAAAGATAAGCATGGAACAATTACAAACTACAAAGCCATCAAGGAACCAACTGCAATGTTTCTATCATAAATTTTTTACAAAACCGACAGCATTAATTAGTGTAGGGGGTTTTGGAGAAACTCCATCACCTCCCTTAAGTCCCTTCCCCCACTCCTCTTTCCTCCCTTCACTTATCAAAGCCAAACATCACCCAAGATAATTACAGAACTCGATTCCCCTTCTCCTTATTAGGTTAACCCTGACTGAACACCTCCCCCTCCCCCTCCCCCTCCCAAAAAAAAATCCCAGGAAAAACCACTCATTCAGCAAGAAATACCAGCAAGCATCACAGAATATTGCCAAAATGGCGTCTTTAGCAGGCAACTTGCTCAGATATGGAGATAATATGCACGAAGCAAGAAAAACAAAGTCATTGGGAAAATAGCAACAATAAATACGATTGTAGCTTTTGCATCAAAAGTTAACAAAAGGTGGTAATCACAGGGTGGAGTTCAAAGGGTGCTATTTCAAGATCTCTATAAGAGGCGAAAGAACAAGCCCTATGGGCAGAAGTTCCGGCAGGCAACATCAACGTTCATGTGCGATTTATAATATGGTAAGCAGTGCCAGTCCCCCAACATGAAACAGAGATTTCTTGCCAGTCCTACTAAGAAACTAATGTCATGATATTCCCACATCATACAATTTGGAAACATATGCAAAATTCAGCCTGTGGTTGAATCATGGCCTTTTCTATTAATCATGCAAAGTAAACAATTACTAAACATATGATAATGTCGCAATCCAACCCACCCCCGGTTTCCAAGATGAATCTCCCACCAACAGTTCCTTCAAAACTTAAAAGACCAGCCAACTCATTCACTAACATCAATCAATATGTTTTAGTAAGGACGTATTTTCCACCAGATTTCACCACAAAAGACCACAGTTCAAATGTTGAAATCTCAACATGCTCGAAGTCCAATATCACACACACGTCTAATCAATCACTAGCAGAAAAACAACAAGAAAGCAACAGACAAGGGGCAGAGAAAAACAGGAAGACGTACTATAGGCCAGCTTTCAACAAAGATGCAACTTCTCACCAAATTCCACCATAAAACGATACAAATTTCATGGGAACTTATCTCCAAATCCAATCAAAGTGAAAACATTAGTATCTATATCACATGCGCACCATAATTCGACATGTTCACAAGCACAACAAGCTGAAATCCCAAACAAACTCACACACAACCAATCACTACCAGAAAAAGGGCAAAACAACTGGAGAGAGAGAGAGAGAGAGAAACGAACCCTAGGCCAATTGCGGGAGAAATCAAGGGAGAAGGTCCTCCATTTCTGAGTGAGCTCATACTCGCGGTCAAGCTCACGAACCCTAATCGCCGCCGCCTCAGCAGCAGAGGAAACACGCCGGGAAACAGAATACCGGCGGTCAAGGCGTTCGGCGGCCTTCTTGGTTTCGAAGACGAACTGCTCGAAGCCGTCGTTGGCGGAGCGCCAAGCCTCTCTCCACGCCTCCCCCGACGCCACGCGCTTCTTGAAGGAGTCGAAGTCCTCTCGCCGGAACGCCGTCACCACCACCGCAACCCGCGTTCGACCTCGGCCGGCAGCGAGCGGCAGACGAGGAGGAGGAGGACAGAGAAAGGAAGGGGGTTTGAAAGGGGATAGCTTGGTAGATTTGGAGTGGAGTAAGGGGTGCCATGGCAGAGTGGTGGAAGAAGTGGAGGTCGCCATGGAAAGAAAGAGGAGCTCAAAGTTCCTTCCAATGGTGGGCTGTGGAATTGAATTGTGATCTGCTCAGCCACTTGCTCGCCTCGCGTCTCACGTGTGTACCGCACGTATTGTTTTTTCTTTTCTTTTTTTGTTTGTTTTTTATTCAGTATCTTCACAGAGCCTATATCATACTGCTGAAAGCACATATTTTTAAAAGTTACGGCAGTATCACATATTAAAAATTATCTATATGACAAATACACGTCGAAAAAATATATATACGTGACAAGTTGAAGTACACACAACCTAAGTAGATTTATTCTGTTTTATTTTTGTTTCACGTGAATCACGAAGATAGATTTATTTTGTTATTTTAGTTATAAATTAATATGATTAGGATATTGATTATAAATATTATGTCCTTCAATTAATGAATTCATCCTTTATTCTTAAAAAAATATAGTTATATTTTGTTATTATTAATTATAACAATTAACAATATAAATTATTAGGTAATTCAGTCGGTACTTTTATACTTACGATAATATTAAGTATTCACTAATATGAATTCTTTTCTCATCCTCTTTTCAACATTCTTACCATTATGTGCACAATAATTCAACCTTAAACCCTTAACTTCACCTACATCATAGATGAGGTTCGCACAAATGTCAGTATAATTCAAAGGCATTGAGGGGTTAAACCTGAGACTGAATGCACTCAAAGTCCCAGTTTTAACCTCTAAACCAAAACCTTCTAGCAGAGGCCTTCAGAAGTGACTTCCCTCCTCTACAGAGATTTTCTTCATTTCACCAACCAGTAGCAAAGTTTATGTTCCGAAAACAGCAATAGAGACATACTAGAAGATTAGCAGCAACGACGATGCATTGATGTTTAAAGCACACGACATCGACAATATCTGATATAAATGCACTAAAATCAGAGTTTCCACCAGTAAACTTCGCAACCAGTAGTACAATTCAACACTAGTCCAGTATTGCAAACCCGTGCACTTAACAAAAAAGTTCTGTTTATGTGATGTAGTTGATGAACTCCGCAGCTGTGGCAATTGCACTTCCTGTAAGGGCATCCATCACAATTTTGTCCCTGTTACCGCTGCTCACTGCTGATACTACTGCTCCCGTCAAGGCACCCGCAATCATTGCGTTCTTCTGTTGTATGTTTCAAATTTTGAAAACATGAAAACATTTTCATCAGTAGAAAGCAAGAATTCTATATAATTTTTTTCCCTTTTTCTTTTTTTTTGGGGGGGGGTGTGGGGGAGCTTTCTCACGAACCACAAATCTAAAGAAGATCCCGTATAATGTGAGAATCAAAAAGGAGCAAAAGCAAGCATAATTCGATTAATGTGAGAATCAAGGGAAGCTGCAACAACGAGAGCATAGTTGAAGTTTGGATTCTGTTGCAGTATGATCTCTGCCTTGAGTGAACCCCCCCCCCCCCCCCCTCTTTCTTTTTTCCTGGGCCAATGTCGCCTCTTAGCTTGGGTTCAACATGTCATGAGTAGATTGTGAAGACGCTACATCATCTTTTTTTTCTTTTTTTCTTTTTTTGTTTGGGGGGCGGGGCGTTGTCATGAAATACAAATGAGATTACAAAAAGCAAAATAAATATAAATAGGTTGACAGGTAATGCGAGAATCAGCAGATGTCGCAACGGTTAGTGCATAGGACGGCACTCAGCTCTCATGCAGCACCATCTTCCCCCCCCCCCGGCAGCGGCCCATCACTTTATCCCCTTTTCTAGCTTGGACCCAATATCCAACTAGATTGATAGTACAAATATTAAAAAGAAAATCAAGAGGAAAAATAGGTGAACACACTGCTCTGTCCCTCAAAGGACAAGGTCACCAAAGTGCTATGTCCCCTCCTACGCCAGGCACTTGCAGAAACAGTGAATAAAGAAGGTTTTTTGTCTTCTGTCAGGGGCAGCATATTGAATTTTTAAAAAATACAAATGGAATCAATAGTCGACCAGGACTACCACCCCCTTCCCATCCCCCACGGGCGGAAAGAGTGAGAAAACAAGCCACCTCATCAAACCCAGGAAGGAGAACAGTAGGACATTCTCGTAAGTCGTAAGGGATACGACTAGCATTGTGTAAATTAATCTTTCTAGAAGTTTAATACCCCAGAAGATTAGAATATCAGGAAGAAACATCCTAAGAGAGGTTATCAAGAAGGGTCATTTATGATTCTTTCTGTCCTTCCGCATTGCACAATACAAAAGACAAGACTTACTGATGAGCTCAGGCTTTTCAAAATCCCAAACCCCCTCCCAGAAAAAAAAGAAAAGGAAATACAATAAAAAGGGAAAGAAAGGGGAAGAAGGAAAGAAAGGAGAATGGATAACGATTATCAAAGAACAGCTCGCCTTCGCATTTAGCAGCAAATCAGTATCACAATCAGGTTGCATCAGTTTTCATGTACCAACAGAGTAAAGTCAAATCCTTCATGTTGTACGGCATAATATAACGCAATGCAATTCCACGTTATCGAGAATTTTGGCATTATTATATTTACACATTCGATTAGATATCTTTCAGACCAATGAGAAACAACAAGTCGCAAGAACAATGATCAACCCATTATGTGAGTAACAGAAGAAATTACCCAATCATACGTGCCACGGATCCTCCCCATTCCATACTCCATTCCAACATAAACCCCAGCTACAGATCCTGTCAAGTACAGCATATAAAATACTTAACACTTCCAGCTCCAAATTATTGCATGCAAAGGAAAGGAAAAACTCACCCCAGTATGCCCCTTCTTTGCACATCTTCTTCAACTGCAAAAGTAGAGTAAACCCCATATTAACAGCACTTTAGCCAATATGACACTATGCCATATGGTTATGAGATCTAAAAATCCCCTCAAGGACCACACAACGGGATACAGAACAAGAATTGAGTAAGATCAGACGCAAGCAATCACAAGTTATCACTTTTACTATAAATATCATAATATTCACTCCATATATTGTCGAAAATGTCTTTTCTGAGCTCCTTGTCTTCAAAGAACCTCAACTACCTAGTCTACCTTTAGCATGGAGCCATGCACACGCTCAATACCCTGAGTCCTAACACAATAAGGCGATGGACACTTGACACTTAATTTTTATAAACAAAAGAGACACAAATTTTACACACTAAGGTTAAGTCTAACATCTCGACATACTCTTACAGTTGGGACTGAGCAAGAGCTGCAAGGCACCCTCACTGAACAGAGAAAAAAGCTCCAACAATAACCAAAAATTCAAGGCCCTATACACTTTCATCTTGATGCCAAATTAAACTTTACGCTCTAATTCAGAACATTTTGTGAATTCAAACATTCATAAACTTCCAAACAAGACATATTTCAATCCGAACGTAACAAAAAAGACTTCAGCTTCAAATCAAATGTCTCCACTGACATCTACATGCTACCAATGAAATAAGAGAGTGAGATGACCCTACCGAACGCTCAACATGTTTAGTCGATATACTTCCTGCAAAATGAACACAAATATGTTAAATATCACAAAATACAGCAAGTTCTTCTTGAATAATCATATAGTTTATATATTAATTGACCCAGAAAAAGTGAAAAACATCACTCTGAACCCACGAAGCAACCTCAAACTCATTAAAATGAGAAGAATTACACTGTCAAAACAACAATCGGAGAATAAAATTGGGAGAAAAATATAGGGTTAGCTAAAACCGAGCAGATAAAAGAACCTCTTTTTGCAATGTTATATGCATCTTCAGCTGCTGCTCTTGTGGCTGCCACCTGGGCAAGAAAAACCCACAATATAAAACCTCAAAACCCACAATCCAAAACCCCTGATAACTGATTAACAACTCAAATTTCAGAAAAAAAACTGCAAAAATCTAGGGTTCAAGAATTTGGGGGGAGGGGGTTACCGTGCCAATCTTCAAGAACCCATCAACGGTGCGATCAAGAAGAGGGTTTCCAGTATCAATGATGACATCCACCTTTGCAAAACGACTTCTGGGCATCTCTCTTACTCTCTCTTTCTTTCTCTGTTTTCAATTTGAGTGAGAAATAGTGTTGCGGGTACTGAGAAAATTGGGGTTTATAAAGAGGATGCAGAGGGGAAGATGAAGATGCGTGAGGGTGTGATGAGATTCAGAAGTGCGTGATCATTGGATCCGGCATGCAAGGATTTGACTGTATTATCAACAATTCAACATCATCATCTTTCTGCCCTCCCTAATTTACGATTTTACATAAATAAATCAAACTGAAAGATTTATGGTTTTCTTCAATTTAGTTAAAAGGACAGTCCGATATACAAGTATCCCGCATTTACGTAAGGTTCGAAGAAAGGCCGCATTCCAAGGGGGTGAATTATACTTCTTATTGGATATGTGTCAATTATAAACAAATGAAGGGATTAAATTATAAACATATACATATTTGAAAATAATGTTATCTTAAAATGGATAGATTTTTAACTAAACATGACAAATTTACTGACAAGTTCTCAGTCAAATGGTTAAAATTGAAGTTCTGAATATAGTAAATTCCAGCTTCAATCTTCTCATCTGCTCATTATATTATATAATACTGCTTGAGTCAAAACAAATAAATAAATAAACTTGAAAAACAAATAGTTCAATTGTACTTAAATTGGGTGAATTTTTAAGCAAGCCATGTTCGAGGCTAATTATGGTCTGGTTTGTTTTGGTTTCTACATTAGATTACATAATTATATTACATTAGTTTTAATTCAACTTGATTAAAGTGTGTTTATATTTGATTCAATATATATACATCTTAGAAAGAAAGTACTATGTTATTAAAAGAAAATATGCCAAATTTGATTAGACTTATATCCACTCTTAGGTGCACTCAAATTTGAATGGATCCTTTTCATGGGTCACCCATCTCTAACACATCCTCAAGAATAGCCCACTTCACAAGGATCTCATGGGGCTTCTCGCAAGCTAGTTTTCTTTGCTTGTTACAACATGCAACATAATGTTTTGGAGAAAAAAAAGTGGCAAATATGTAAAAATATTTATATTATGTTTGATTAGATGTAATGTAATGCAATCAATTTTGCAATATAATAATGATTACTTAGTTTGTGATAATCATGGTCACAAAATAGTTAATCTGTTGAAATACTCTCATATAACCAAATTAGGTAATGAAAACATAATTATAAATTTGGGTGCATTGCAAGGTTAATTACTGCCAATTAAACATTACCTTAGGGTGATCAATGCAAGTGATTGTCATAAAACATTGCTAATTGTGCAATCCCTAATACGTACTCACAAAAACTACAGAAACACATATATATTAAAATCTACCTAAAGATTGGGCTAACAAATGGACTCAAGAAACTACAGCGGTTGAACATTTCGCCCAATGGACCTAGATTGGGCCTAGAAATGGGTTGCCCTGCATGCCGAGAAATGGGCCTAGGTGCATTATAAATAGTTAATATACTCGAAAGAGAGGGAGAGGTTGACGAAGTCGATTCTAACTTGTAAGAGCACAGGCAATGGTGTGCTCGCAAAGCAAAAAGGAGGAGAGAGACAAGGGGTAAGGCAGGGGATTTCTATAGCAAAGGCCTCGTAGCTCGTGACTCGTCGGGAGGCTTGGGGTCATAAGTCTGCTCACAGGGGAACAAACAATCTTTTATTTTGCTTTTTTGTTTTTTATGTATTTTAAATTAGTATTTATTTAAAAATAAAGTTGTGTGTTATAGAGTTGGTCTATTAATATTATTTTATTTGATGAACGGAAAAAAATTTGAAATTTGAAAACTTAGCTCATAAAATAATACAAAAGGGGTAGCCCCAACCGATAAACTGAACAGCAAATCATATAATAATTTCCCCGCTTTTCCGATCACCTGCTCTATTGACCCCGCCTTCCTCTTTGTCTCCCCTCAATTCCTCCTCCTTCTCTTTCCACCGGCGGGGGCTGCGGCGGTGAGTTTACTTGACCGACGTCGGCGACGATGTATCTGGTGGACTGCTCAAACTGCCGGACACCATTGCAGCTACCTCCAGGAGCGACCTCCATTCGCTGCGCAATTTGCCAAGCCGTCACTCAAATCGCCTCGCATCCTCGCTCTCTCCCTCAGGCTCCTCCGCCGTGGCCCCCGGCCGCACCTCCACCGTATCACGGGGCTCCCCCGCCCCCGCCGGTGGCTGGGAGGAAGAAGGCGGTGATTTGCGGCATCTCGTATAAGTATTCTCGGTATGAGCTCAAGGGTTGTATCAATGATGCCAAGTGTATGAAGTATTTGCTTATCAATCGGTTCAATTTTCCTGAATCTGACATCCTCATGCTTACTGGTATGAGTCTGAAGCTTTTTTAAGAAAAATGAACCCTAATTGACAGTCCTGTTTATGGTTGACTTTGTTAATTAATGTTATTGGGTGATTTTTGTTGATGATCATGTAATCTAAGTGATATTTGGGTGTATATGGATTGGATCATTACTCATGGATATCGTACCGGATGGGTCGCTGTGTGGATTGAATTTCGGATTTCTAACTTGTAAGATCTTGCCTTTTTCCTTTTTTTTGGGTTTTTTTTTTGGGGGGGGGGGGGCGGGTATCGAGCAATGAGATTCGAATCTACGTTGATAATCTTTTTATCTTGGTATTAAGCATACCTTTTCAGCTGGCTGATACTTGAGCCAAGGGTTGAAAGGATTTGAAACTTTCTCAAACCTTTTTGATTCACTAACAGCAGAACACAAATTTTCCCATGACCATAGGCAATCCCTTTGCAGATGGATGCAATTGTTTCAAAATTTTGAAAAAATGCATTGCGGTATTCAGCATGGGCTTACCAACGAATTAACTATAATACGGATCCTGGGATGATCAATGAAGTTAGTTGTTAATGTAGCTAACAAAGTATATCTTTGGTCTTGTTTCCTAGGGTTTGTATGTTGTGTGTTTCCTTTGATGGTCACTTTGTTGTGTTGTGTCATGTTCCTATTGTTATGACTGAAGTGGAACCCTGTTCTGGTCCTCTGATGTATTATATTTCTTTCTGATCAAGTACTGTCATTATTGCCGAATGATCGACTTCTGGGTCTAACCTCAAGCAGACTCATAACCATATTGCGAGGAACTCGTGCTGATTGCTAACTTGTTTTTAGTTTGTAAGGAAGAAATTGAAACTTATGCAGCAGTTTAGGTGACTTCTGACATTTAGACTCTGAAAGCTGCTTTTCGGGTTCCTATGTTTCCAAACTGTGTTAGCTTGCTGCAAAATGTGGAGCCAGAAATCAGAATCAGCATTTTGTCTTATGTGCCACAAGATATCAATATTCAATAATGTTCATGCCTACAAATTTCATGAGCTTTTCATTTTCGGAAACCTGATTTGCAGAAGAAGAGAATGACCCATATAGGATTCCTACCGGGCAAAATATCAGAATGGCAATGGCTTGGCTGGTGGCAGGTTGTCGACCTGGTGACTCTCTAGTATTTCACTTCTCTGGACATGGTTCACAACAGAGGAACTATACGGGAGATGAAGCAGATGGCTATGATGAAACCCTCTGCCCCCTGGACTTTGAAACAAATGGGATGATTGTAGATGATGAGATTAATGACACACTTATTAGACCTCTTCCCCCTGGGGTCAGGCTTCATGCAATTATAGATGCTTGCCACAGTGGTACTGCATTGGACCTCCCATTTCTCTGTAGAATGAACAGGTTGGTCTTTTTCCTTGTAAAAGCCATTTTTACTCGATATTGAGGCCCAAGCAAAATTAAGCTAACAGGTTGGTTGGATTGTGTAGTTCCGGGCAGTATGTGTGGGAGGACCATCGCCCTAGGTCCGGTAGATGGAAGGGAACCAGTGGTGGGGAGGCTATTTCCTTTAGTGGTTGTGATGATCATCAAACATCTGCTGACACTTCGGTGATCGCCATAAACCTTCCTTTCTTTATGTGCATGAATCTGTTGCTTCTCCTGTGATGACTATGTAGTATGTTTACATCATCTTGCATGAAATTTTAAGGTCAGCGATCTGCAGTACATTCTTAAATTGTAGCAGCGAGAAACTAATACAAGAAGAGTTGTTCTCATTGCCCTAGACTCTATGAGGATATTTGAAACAAAGTAGGATTTACAACATAAGATGTGCTGTACCACCATAAGATGAAACGAGCAAAACTAGCGTTGTAGGTACGAAAACTGAGAAGTTAAAAGCTATTTTGATGAAAAAGCTATTTGGGTTGGACAGGCTCTATCAAAGGTGACTTCTACTGGTGCAATGACATTCTGCTTCATCCAAGCAATTGAGCAAGGCCAAGCAAGTACCTATGGAAGCATGCTCAATGCTATGCGGGCTGCCATCCGCAATACTGGTGGTGGAGGCGGTGGAGGCGGTGCAGTGACAAGTCTCCTTACAATGCTCTTGAATGGAGGGAGTGGGGGTGGATTGAAACAGGTATCGAATGCTTCTACGCTTCTTAATCACTTCAGTTGTTGCGAATTGCATGCCTCCATTTTCTTGAAAGCCCGCAAAGCCTCCCCTTCCATTATAGTATTGCAGATATGTTTCAACATTATACACGTATTTTCTGACACAACTGATGTTTCTCCAAAATCCATTGGTGATATAAGCGAGGATTTTCTTCTTCCACCCCACGTAATGTCTAATTTATTATTTGGGACGTTGCCACATTGACCTACACCCTCTGTTTCAAAATACTGTCATTTGATCCTTGAGTTGATTGTCCCAAAATCAAGTTAAAGTTATTCAGTTGATTTATTAAATTTCATCCACTTAAGAATTAACACATCTGTTTTGTAAACTAAGCATTTCATCAAATTGTTTTGGTGTCTTTTCACAGTGTCTTGCATACTCTACTGTTTCACCTTCAGAAAATATAGTTTATGGGTCCCTTGGAAATGTGATCGAGGGTAAGCTTGCTTATGTTTAGACTTCCCCATACTCTGCTTCAACCGGAAAATGGGACAGTTGTTGCTGTGCTGCTGTTCTAAACTTGTTTCATTATATAGAGGACTATGAAAAACAGACATCTATGATGAGAGGGCTCTATCAAGTGAAGTTTTATGAATGAAATTTTAGCTTGATCATTAACGGAAAGAGCCGAAACAAAATCTCTTTGTCGTCTTCATTATAGACACCACCCCTCCCCTTCTCTTCTCAGATTTACGGTTGGTTTGCCATGGAGTGAAGCCCTTCTACTGACAATCTTATCTTATTTTGCAGGAACCACAGTTGACTGCCAATGAACCATTTGATGTCTATGCAAAACCTTTCATACTGTAATAAGCGCTAAATCCCTATGTAACTGATTCATTTTTTATACCGTGGGGGAGGATGAGATTTGTGCCTATGTTGACCTCCTCATATTTGTCAACCGAAACAGGCTATATTTGTATCTATGTTGTCTATACCTGAGATTGCAAATACTTCGTAAAGTATCATTTGTATCTATGTTGTCTATACCTGAGATTGCAATTACTTCGTAAAGTATCTTTGAATCTGATCGTGCCTCATTCCACTTAAGTTTGTTGGTCAGATTATTGTGCTCTTCATTTGCTCGGGTTACATCACGGTCCCTATCGTCTCTCTAGTCATTTTTGGCTTCGCTCCTTCACTATGAAGTCTTTCAGAACCTTACCTCTGAAACTTTTTATCTTTCACAAGACCAGCTCCTTGCCCACATCTCATTTGTCGCACTCAAATTATATGGTCGCGCAACCTTCTTACTATAACTTTACGGCGGGATCGTAAAATCATCTCATGCGAAAATTTGCACTTAAGCGATTGGGGGCATGATTCCTATATCTCCCGAGAAGTTGCTGCAACAAGATCTATACTGCATACTAGGTAGCATTTAAGCCTCAATTATGCCCAAGCAGAGAACATAAGCTTATTATTTGAAGAAATCTTAATGACAGAGTAATTGCAAATGGCTATCTCACTATTGCAACTCGCAAGCTAAACTTTCAGTGCCTGATGGAAAGAACCTGGTACTTATGGAAAGAACCCTAAAAACGATACAACAGCAGGTAGCCCTGCATCATAGTGGAGCCATGATTTCATACAGACCCAAATATATTGCAAATCCAAGGGCCTACAGAAACTTAAATACAGGACAGTTCACTTGATCTGTAAAAAATCGCACAGCATTTCGAAAATTCCATTGATTCCTGTAAAACATGTGCTTTCCAATATCAAGTCAATCTCTGAAACTCAGAGGAAATGATAAACCCTGCACTGGCACTTTGACCGCGGCATACTCATCAGTTATGATCATCAATATGGCCTGTACCGCATTGGGGGTCTCGATCTAGGTGCCCTCCTACAAAGAGGAGAAAAGATGAAAAAAGAAAACGTCATCAGTTAATGGACTAAAGATTAGCTCTCCAAAATTACCAAAAAAAACCGGAAAGTGAGGAAAGTAGGAACCATCATCATTCATTGCCAATCACAACTTGGACCATGCCAAGCCAGAAGCTTTATCCGAGAAAAAGGAATTTCGGGGTTGTTTATAATCAATATCTTTCACTAGGCCCGGCCCGGCACAATTTGGGCTTAAGGGGGCAAGGCTAAGGAGCTCAGTGGCAGGGGTTAATGGACAAGGACTAAAGAAATCCTTACTAGCAGTGGGTTTTGATCCCTAACCTTCCATATGGAAGGTGAATAGTCTAGAGCTCGGTAACGGGTCGGTTCGAGTCAACCCATTTAATAAACGGGTCAATTTTGTTTTAGCCTTGAAAATAATTTAAATTTACTAAAAATTGAAAAATAACATGTTTTCAACATAATGGTCAAATCATTCAGGTCGGGTTCGGGTCAAGTTATCGTATCGGGTCAAGTTTTCAACATAATGATCATCATACTTGCAAAACTAATGAACCTTGATGAATAAAAGTACACGGCAATCACAAAATATCCACATTACTTTTTTCTTTAAAAAAAGTAATAAAATGAACAATAGAAGAAGCCTTACCCATAACCACCGTATGGAGGGAACACAGGAACGCCTGGCATGAATGGCCTCCTGGCTCTGAATCCATATGGACTAGACCGTCTACCTCGATATTGTTTCATTCCAGGAACGTTTGTCCGTTTAGCAGACACCTGAAACCAAATTGGAAAGGCACTAAAGCCTGTCAGTATTTGGTCAGGCCAAATCTCCCACCTAGCCTCAAGTACACAATAATGATAACAATCTAAAATCTCTCAAGAACAGACCCTGTAAGCATGAACTTTCATCTGATAGCCATTCACCTCCAATTAGAAGGAACAAAACCAACAGCTACTTGGGTTTAGACTCCTAGCATCTCCTTTACAATAGAACTCTTAACTAAATGTCAGGCTTGCCAGCGCACTCTCAGGCTAATTAATTTGAACTTTTAACAATGACAAAAATAAGTTTTGGCTAATATAAAATATGATTCAAAATTGGTATAACTACTTCCATCCAGTAATCCACACGCCTTCTTTTTGACAAATTTGCTCAAAAGTAAACATATGTAAAAAATTCATTTTCCATTTCCAAAACTAACTACTTCAATTGATGGTTTAATAATTGATGCAGGCGTTACATGAGGTAAAATACTGATTAAACAATTAAGAAAAATATGAGAACAAAGACCTTCAACTGACGACCATGCAGTTCTGACTCATTCAGCAAAAGAGCATTCTGAACAGCTTCAACCTCAACAAACTCCACGTATGCAAACCCCTTAGGTTGACCATATCTGTCCGTCAAAATTGTCACTCTGTTCACAGTTCCACATGATTGGAAATGCTGCTGAACCTCCTCAGGGGTACATGCATAGTCAACCTGCATACATGAATAGGGAAGATAGTTAGAAGCACCTCATTTGCAAATCCAAAACATGATATAAAACAGTTGATAACATTCATATAAAACCAGAAACACAAATGCTCACAAAGACCTTTACTAAGATCAGACACTAAGAAATAAAATTAAAAAGGATAAGATCAGACACTAAGAAATAAAATTAAAAAGGATTTTGTTTTACTGCTCAGGGGGGAAAAAACCAACAAGTACACAGTATTATTTTTGAATCAGGCTAAAATGCAAGTATGCGACAAATATCAGTTGCTGAACAGGAATGTAGAAGGGCACTGAATAACATAGGATTTTTTTGGGGGGGGGGGGGGGGAGGGTTGAAAAGCACAAGATGAAAAATCACCATCATATCTGAAAAACAGTATTTTTGAGGGGATAAGTTATTTCATTCCTCTAGATGTGAAGCATGCTATTTTAGTTTGTTTCTTTGCAACAGAGATACATCCCCTTATTTTAAATGAAATCTAATCATCATAAATTATAGCAATTTCCTCTTTTCAAGAACTGCATTTCTCGTCAGCTCCATCCATTTTCCCTTCAACCCAAATTATCTTCCTATTTCATCCCTTGATTCACATCAATTGCCTTTATCTATTCTCATTAAGGAAACGGAATCTTCCCATTAAAGCATATGGCTTGGTTCATATTGTCTCTCTGAATATCACATATGCATGCCAACATCAAACTCAATAACTGTAGTGTTAATTTCCACTAGCAAATTGAACAATCATAAAGACCAACGATACAAAATCCCCTTACTCTCAGAGACTCAGACTACTCGTAAACATATGTAAAGACCATATAAGGGAAAATATCACTAAAAGCCATTCATGCTCTCCTGCATAATGAACACCATTCCATTGGAAATTGACATTGATGCGAGTTACTAACCAGCATTTTGCGATTGCCATGTTATTTGCCATACACGGGATATCATAACCACTCTTCAGATTAAGAAATCATAGCTATTTCAGAACTTTTTAGCAGAACCTTTTTAAAATGGTCAAATGACTCAAACGTGAGGAAAAATGTGTCTGCTACAAAACACAACTAATGCATTGAGGACAGGACTGGAGATCAGCAGGACATCATTCACAAAGATTCCTAACAAGAATCCCAGTACATCCATATTCATTAACTGTAGACTTGTCAAAAGTATTTACATAATATATGTTATGCATTACAGCATGTTCTTTAGGAGACAACAACTGAACTAAGATGCCAAGATTGAAAGAGCCTCACATTGCCAACGTATATTGAACGGGAATCCGCCTCCTCCTTCTCAGCTTGAGTTGCATCAGCACTTGTTGATTCTTCAAATAAAAAGTTATCAATCAATAGGATTCAGAAACTTGTTCACCAACCATTACCAAATAAATCATTCATCAATTTCAACGCCCAAAAAATAATAAAAATTGAATTTTATCTCATAGTGACACGAAGCCCCGAAATGAATGTTCAGCTAGAGATTTCTCAATCTAGGTCAACAATTGCAGGGACTAAGGCTGATTTGGGGCCGATTAACTGTTGATTCGATCTGTCAAGCTCAAACCAAATTAACAGTAATCACTTCAAAAACTAAAGGAAGCAAAGGACGAATAAGAAGGTTTATCATCAAATCGTGTGTATCGCATTTGTAATGTGATGGTCATCAGTTCGATTCCGGCTTTTCTTAACGTATCCCAGCTCATAAAGCTGCAGCATGGCATGATAGTTTTCTGGTGCGCTTATGGATAAAATCCCACTCGACTTCTCCCCAGACAAACCTATACCCCCCCCCCCAATTTCCTAAACGGACAGATTTTGTCCATTTCTCTCCCGGGATATGGAATTTCCGTTTGTTCTTCCCTGCCACAATCAAAATGTAATGACTAGGCGGGGCTTCAGAGCTCTTCATAAGTAGTACAGAAGTAATAATTGACACCGCTTTTAACCAGAGGAAAAGCTCTAATAGGGTATATAACCCTATACGTTCAAAGTAGTGGATCAAAGTTTTCACAAGTCAGCTATTTGCACAATGAATTGAGAATGAAACGACACACGGACTCACCTATGTTGCTATAAAAGAAATCCATCACTGAACTGCTCAATGCGCAAGGCAATATTCTATGATGGTGCATAGTACATGAAACGAATCATCATGCAGTAATTGCATCTAAGATTCTAACTCAAACAACTCCTCAAAAAACCACATCAAATGAGCTTTCAAGTGATTCTACAACAACATAATAAGCAAATTGAAAGTGAAATACTAAAAAATAGACGATCGCAAACCTTGAGAAATCCCCATTTCTTGCTCAACTTTAGCCTGCATTTCACGAAGGGCTCCAGCTTCGTCCTCGAGCTCCTGAAGCCGCTTCTTCATATCTTCCAGATTCTAAACAAAAAATTCCGTCACAAAATACACACAAATTAATCAACAAATCTAAACAACTGCGCGCAGATTCAGAAGAAGATGATGATAAGCGAGATTCAAAAGCTGCCTCTGATCTAGCAACCTTGGAATTTGGATCTTCCTCATCGCCGGCGACATCTTCGGCATCGGCGTCGGCGTAGGGATTCTCCTCCTCATCGCCGGCTATTTCTTCTTCGCCATAGTCGACGTTCTCCGATTCTTGAAGCTCTGGATGCTCCATATTTTCTCTCTCCTCGGCAATTAGGTTTTAGTGTATGGTAGTTGGCGATTGTGTCTAATTACCGGCTGCGTGTGCGAACACGCTACCGTGTGTCTATATATTAGTCGCCAAGATACCGATAAATATCTTCTAATTTTCTGTTTTGTTTTCACATTTTCGGGAAAAAACACAAATATTTTGGAGCTAAGACCTATGAGTGTGGAAAACTAGTGTGGAATGTGTGTGTGTATATATATATATATATATATATACACACACACACACATATGCATGTATATTAATAAGAGTTTTTATTAGATACCTAAGTTTACACGTCGAGTTGTGTTCAATTACATACGCACAATGTTCATTTGTGATTGTTCAGGATAGGGATTCGACTGATTGATATTGGCCTGTTTTCATTTCGTGCAGTGAAGAAATGTGGCGGGTGAACAAACGGCCCTTGACCATGTTATGATTGTAAATTCCCCAGGCTGACTCATCCTTTGACTAAGTTAACCATGTGATATGGTAGGGTCTAGTTGGAAGCGACTCATTTACCTTAATAACAAAAAATATATATAGATCCAAATTTGGCCTGTCTTTTTTCATCGTTTGCAGGGAAAGAGAACAAAGAAACAGTGAATAAATGTAAAAGTCGCCAGGACGCCAACGTTAGATGACATGTTGACCAATGGTCAAGCGCTAATTAATAATGAACTGATAGTGCTGATTTAGAACATGTTGTTATGGTGTGCTAATTTGGTAGTGGTTTGATAACTAACTAACTCTTGATCTCGTGCGATGCACGGGTTAGTGTTATAGTAACTTATTAGCTTTGATAAATAAATTATTCAAAACTCGATTTGGTATTAGAATGTAAGTTACCAAATCTTAGTAGGTTGCTAAATAGAATTAGGTAGAATTTGGAATTTTTTGTCGTAAGTATATTTGATCTCCATGTTATACAAAAGTTAGTCATGTAATACGTCAACTTTCAAAATTATTGATATTTTCTGACATCAAAATGACAATTGTAACTCTATTTTCTTTTCCTGAGTTAACTAAAAAAAAAAAAGAATACAACAATAACTGTTTTTTATTGAATTTTTTTTTACTGATTGAAATCTATTAAGTGTTTTTATATTTTATTTTTTACATTATCCATGTGTTAAAATATTCTCAGTGGAGCAAAAAAAATGTATTTAAGTACGTATTAATTACCATAACCTACATATAATTTAATTTTCGTTTAAATTGTAACATCCGTATGTATATTAAAAAGAAAGTATAGAGGAACATCCATCCTAAATAACAACGTTTGGGATGTTTGGTTACTCCTAACCTATTTCCAAACCTAAATAATTTATTGCAATTATAAATGTTACATTTTAAAAGAAAATTAAGTTGCACTTAGGTTATCATAATTAATACGTAATTAAATGCATTTTTTCCTCCACTTAGACTATTGTAAAATACTAATAACATAGTAATTAAAAAATAAAATATTTTAAGAGATTTCAATGGTTAATTAAAATTTCAATAAAAACTCTTCATTGCTATATTATGTTTTTCCAAATTTCCTATAAAAGGAAATGGAATTATCATGATTATTGATACGTTAAAATAATTTATGAACAATAATCTTTTATTTTTAAATTTGAAGTATTGCATGACTTACTTATGCATCACATGAGGGTCAACTGTAGCCACGACAAAAGGTTCCAAGCTCTATCTAATTATATTTATCAAACAACTATTTGGTAATTCATAATCTAATGCCAATAAAGTTTTTACCCTTTTATCAAAATTAATAAGGACTATTATAAGAAATAACATTATTGACAAGTTATATGCAATTGTTCCAAATTTTCATGATTAGTTAATCATATCGATTTTTAATACAACTAATTAAAATTCACACTGCTAATTGTTATGGTTGGCTCTTAATAACAGTTAATATTAAAAATTACTAAGAAGAAATTCCATGTATCCGCGTGAATAACGAAGCCTGGTTTATTACTGTAGCCTAAGATAGGAATAACCAAACCTCCCAAAATTTGTTATTTAGAATGTATTTTTCTTTTTTCTTTTTTTTGTTATTTACTGTCAACTTGTTTATCATATTAATTTACTAGTTAAATTTAATTAAGCATACTAATACCAATTTATGAAGACTAATGATTATTATGCATAAGGAGGTTTTTTTGGGGGGGGGGGGTTGTGTGGATATTACTTTACTCTATTTTTTTGACCAACTTTAACTCACCATATAAAAAATATACCAACTTCAATCTATATCAATCCACTTCAATCTATTTCAACCTATTTCAACCAACTTAAAAAAAAAATATCAATTTCAATTAACTTCAATCTTTTACCTACGAAAAGAAAGGCCTTAAGGCTCCGTTTGGACCAAGGAAAGTTTGGTGGAAAGAAATTTTTTTAGAAAAGTTACTTTTTTTTTCTTGTGTTTGGTTTAAAGAAAATCATAAATAAAAAAATATGGAGGAAAGTTAGATGGAAAAATTATTAGAAACAAGTGATAAAAATTTTCTCATAAAATTTTGAGGAAAGTTCCCAACTTCCTCTAACCTTGCATTGCTTAAATGATATTTACATGATTCAAGTGGTTCATCAACATTCAAATTTTTCATCCAAATTCTTGTATTTTTTCCTCAATCTAAATAAGAGAAAAAAATTTATTTTATCCATTTTTTTTTTCATATTTTTTTTAATTTTTTTTTCTACCAAATTTTATAAGGACCAAACAAATCCTAAGCGTCAAATTTTTTCGCGCCTGTAAAGTTAACTACAGAAAATAGCCTCGCTAGTTAAAACAAACTACACGTTTTTCCGTAACAAGTAACACGTTTCGCCCCACCCCAACGCTTTTGGCGTCTCCTCCTCGTCATATCTAATTTTCTCTCTTCCCCAAAATACAGCCTCTCTCTCCTCCTCCTCCTCAAGGCATGGCATCGCCGCCGTCTTCTCCGTCATCCTCCCCCCAAACCCAACCTCCGGCGAACCACGACGCCTCCGACGGCACCGCTGAGCGCCGTCTCCGGGAGGCGGAGCAGCGGCTGAAGGAAGCGATCGAGGAGCTCCAGCGCCGGCAGCAGCGGCACGCTGCGGCGCGTGTTTCTCAGTCTCCTCCGTGCGATCATCCTGATGATTCCTGCATCGCTCACGCTATCGGAAACCTCTGCCAGAGCTTCCTCCTGTCATATGGTGTCCGAGTCGGAATCGGCATCCTCCTTCGTGCCTTCAAGCTCGCTCGTGGACAGTCGTACGCATCGCTTCTTGATCTGAAGGTACGAATTCTCAGCTGATTCTGGTTGAACTGTAGAGTAATGGTTGCATTTTTTTGAATCTGTTGTGCAATTGAGGTTGTGTGTGTTTGTATGAATCTTGAGCTGACTTTGTGAATTTGCGTTGTTTGGATGTGAAAGAGAATGCAATGATCTATTTCGTCTTTATCTGATAACACTAGTTTGGTAAATTGTCAATGAGTGATAGTCATTTTGTTTTTGTGATTATGGTTTGCTAATTGTTAATACTTAGTAGTATTTAGCTGTCTTCCAGGCTTCCAGCTTGTTGAATGTGTTCCTCTTTACCAGTGGAAGAAATTATTCAGGAAAAACAAGCAGAGTGGTTTGAATTTTGATAGATGAAATGATCGTAATCATGCTGTTGGATAATTTTTGTCCATTTGTAGTGAAAACTGAATGGTCAACGCATCATTATTAAGGGTGGGGTGGCATGTGTTATTGTTCACTGTCCTATAAGCTTTTGCTCAAGCTTCAGAAGTAGGAGAAGATCCCAAGATCATGGCTCGATTTGTATGCTTAACTCTATGATTAAAGCTCGAGGTGCTTGGGTTTAACTGCGTTAGGGGATGCTGAAATGTCAGAGTAATTTCTTTACAATAACAACAACATCTCCTGCTGTGAGTCCCGCTTTTGCGGGGTTTGGGGAGATCCAGCTGTAGGCAATCTTACCCTTACCGGTATTTCTACCTGTAGAGAGGCTGTTTCCAAAAGACCCACAAAAAAAAGATTTGAAACCATTTTAAAGAAGAAAGATTTTGTAAAAACATTTAATGAAAAATTAAAGACATATTGCAAGGAAAGACTACGATAAATAAAAAGACCAGTTGCTAGAGTTATGTAACATACAACAACAAACTCTCAATGTGGGTCCCGCTTTCGCGGGGTCTGGGGAGATCCAGCTGTAGGCAACCTTACCTCTACCGATATTCTGCTAGAGTTATGTAACATAAGAACTTAAAATTCGAGGGAGGTAACATACCTCACCGTTTATAGATAAGCAAACGATTCCTCTTCCTAGAAGAAAGTGCTACCTGCAAACAAACACGGAATACGAAAAACAAACACTACCAGCAAGCTGTCACTGCAACCAAAAGACACTACGGGGCGATTCTCTACGGTCTACGATCTTAATCCTATCCCGCCACAACTTCTTATCCTGAATCAGGTCCTCCGTCAGATCAACAACTTTCAAGTCCTCTCTACTCGTTTCGTCCAAACTCTTCTTTAGTCTACCCCTCCTGCTTTTGCCTTCAGGGATGTCGATCATCTCACACCTCCTCACTGGAGCGTCCACACTACTCCTTTTCACGTGGTCGAACCATCGAAGTTTAGTTTCTCTCATCTTATCTTCGATGGGAGCTACTTTAACTAAGTCTCTGATTACACCATTCCTAATTCTGTCTATACTCGTATAACCGCACATCCACCTAATCATCCGCATCTCTGCAACCATCAACCTCTGAACTTGCTTCTTTTTTAGAGGTCAACATTCCGCTCCATAAAGAACAGCCGGTCTCACTACCATACGATAAATTCTGCCTTTCAATCCAAGGGGTACCCTCTTATCACACAGCACACTTGAGTTAAATTTTCATTTTTTCCATTCCACCTTTATTCGCTGGTTAATATCTTCGTCAATATTCCCATTCTGCTGAATGATCGAGCCTAAATACTTAAACTTTTCGACCTTAGGTATCGGTCTCCCATCTAGGGTGACTTCTCCCCCCGCGTTCACCCTTCCATTAAAACAGCAATGAAAGTATTCTGTTTTCGATCTACTATTTCTAAAATCTCTAGATTCCAGTGTATGCCTCCAATGCCCAAACTTGTCATTAACTCCCAGTCTAGTTTCATCAATAAGAACAATGTCATCTGTAAAAAGCATACACCAAAGTAACTCATCTTGAATCCCTCTCGTAAGTTCATCTATAACTAGCGTGAAAAGAAAAGGGCTCAAGGTGGAACCCTGATGCAGCCCAAACCAACAAAAAAGTTATTGGTGACCCCTCTTGGCGTCCTAACACTCGTCCTACCTCCCTCGTACATATCTTTAATAACTCGAATATACACGGGTGATACTCCTTTCTTTTCTAAGCATCTCCATAACACTTCATGCGGAACTCTATCATAAGCTTTTTCCAGGTCAATGAACACCATATGTAGATCCACCTTTCTATCTCTGTACAAACTCATGAGCCTTCTGAGGAGGTAAATTGCCTCTATGGTTGATTTGCCCGGCATAAAGCCAAATTGGTTCTTTGAAATCGAGATATCCTTCCGCAATCTTTTTTCAATCACCCTCTCCCATAACTCCATAGTGTGAGTGAACGACTTTATACCCCTAAAATTATTACAGTCTTAAATATCACCTTTGTTCTTGTACAGAGGGATGACTGTACTAGACCTCCATTCTTTGAGCATCTTTGCGGTCCTAAAAATAACATTGAAAAGGTTAATTGGCCACTCTAATTCTTCTTCACCCAAATACTTCCACACTTCCACTAGTATCGGAGCTGGGCCCTCTGCCTTCCCGTTGGTCATTTTCTTTGAGGCCTCTTTGATCTGGTTCTTGCTGATACGACCACACACCCGCGGATCAAGACGCCTCTCACAATTCTCTCTTTCCCTACTTCTGGAATCCTCCATCACTTCACTATTAAGGAGTTTGGAAAAGTGCCTTTGCCATCTCTCCTTGATTTCTTCATCCTCAGACAGGACCTTACCGTTCTCATCGCGGAGTAATTTCTTTGAATTCCAAAATTAAATCGCGGAGGGCAAACATAGTTGCAGTCGGAGGAGACAACAGCTTGTCGTTAGCACTGTTCTGAGGAGTAGGGCTCGTGCTTAATAGTGGAGCTTATGTTCATACTCAGCAGAGTAGACAGTCCCCACAGGAGGAGTGCTTGCTAGATTGTGCAGGATCCAGTGGTCGGCACACCATGAGATTTTGGGGACAGCTGTAATCGTTTCTGTATTCGAAGGGCTGGTTAATTGTGTCTTTCCAATGAGCTGCACACTTACAATCAAAGAGTATCAATTGCCTTGGTCCTTGGACAAACTTACATAGTAGAGCCGTAGAGGCCAACCTAGAAGACTCGGTCCCTGGTACAGTGGTACCCCTTAAAGAGTGTGTTTATATCGTGAGGGTGTGCATGAGACTCTTTCAGAAGTCATAGCCTTAGTATGAGGAGTATCTTCTTGCATCTTCCAAACTTATCCTGATAATATATATTTGTGTGTTTAGCGGTGGACATAACCAGATGTCCAATAACATGTATCTTGTGCTTCTCAGTTTTCTTGTGCCACATTCTTTCCAATTCTTGTTTGCACGCCCCCTCCCCCTTTTCTGTTTCTGTCTATGAGAAAATAATAGGGACTTCAGGATGTCGGTGGTGGGTACACAATGCACAACACATGCACATTGTTACAGGTCAAGTCTCTGGAGAATTCAATAATGTTCTAGGATCCTCAGGAATGCTTTGGATTTTGGAATTAGAACACTCTGGAAGGAAAGGGTTCTATTTGTCCTTCAATTCATGAAGAATGGGGAGGTAGGTTACTTGGCTGCCCTCGAGAGGGATGAGAGGCCTATGGGGGTCCTTCCAGCGACATCGCCGGGAAGATGACACAAAGAAGGAAACGGTCAAACAAGATGAAGGGATATATGCGCTCAAAGGACCAACATGCCAAGGAGGTGGACATGATACATGGCATGCTTCAGTTAGGAGATACAACAACCCAACCAAGTGAAAGAGGCACATCTTGTGGGCGACACGGCTCAAGAATCGAGCATACGAAGACCCGAAAGCAACGATGACGTTGCCGGTTGGGTGGGAAAGAATGTCAAGGGTCTATGGAGAATTCTTAGAATGTTCCAAGATCATTCGAAATGCTCTGGAACCCTCTGTAATGCATTAGAATGTTCTCAAACCTTCTAGAGCGCTTTAGAACCTTCTAGACCGTTCTAGAGTATCTAGGACCTTTTGCAGTCTTTTAGAACCTTTTAGGATGTACTGTAATATTCTACAATACTCTCTAGAATGTTCCACAGTACATGTGTTTGTGTAGTCTCTTGGAAGGATTCAAAATGTGGTTTCAGTAGCGATTGCGGTTTCAGTTGTGATATGGAAAATATCGTTCTAATGCGGAAATTGCGTTCCATATTGTGGCTAAAACACAATTCTGCCAACTCAAAAACCTTTTTGATGTGTTCGTTTCATCGCAGAAAGGCCACGTTTTGGATCCATGGTCTTTTGGATATTTGTATAGCACATTTGAATGTGTAATAATAGCCTTAGAATCTAATAGATATCCACCGTCCATTGAGGAGGTGTATGTGTATATATACACCTAAGGGGGCTCATTTGTACACCAAGCATTCCAAGAATTTCTAAGTGCAATAAAAGACATTCTCCTAAACTTACTTGTGTCCACCTTTTTACTATGTTTCCCTTAAGTGTGTGAGTGCTTATTTAGCTTCTCATCACTTAAGGCTTACTAGCAAACTAAGAAAGAGTTTCGAGTGAGATTGCTAATACCGCACGGGTTTGAGTTTGGGTGTGGATTATCAACTTGTGACAATATACACATATATTTACATGTATTCATGCATATATGCATACATATCCACATATATATGCATGCATTTTGGTATATCTATCAGTACTACATGTATAGATATGTATACATAAGTATATATCTTTGCAGGGAGGGGGAGAGAGACCCTTGGAGTATGTCTTGACTAGACAATAGGGGGTAAGGTTGTTATAATAAGCTTTAAAACATTGCTAGTTGCTACTGAGGTTGGAGCTTGTTGCATATCAGCATATGTTTGACTCTTGCATCTTAGGGCTGTAGGGGACTGCACTAAATGACTGAATAGGTCGCTTGTAGTGAAGTAGTTGGCCACAGGCAAGTTGATGCATTTTGTTTGGAAATAGCCAATATCTGACAGCAGGATAGGTCTATGCACACTTCGGTCCTTGCAACAGGCCATCTTCATGTTATACAGAAGTAGAATGATGCTTTTCTCAGTCTCGATTTTCGTTCATTTTCTTTTACAGCAACTTGTATCAGAGAAGGATCTGATTGTCAGAGAGGAAGCATGTCGTATCGGCTTGCTTTTTGGTGGTTTCACAGGATCATATCATGCTCTGAGATGCTTGTTGAGAAAGCTGAGGAAAAAGGAGACTCCTTGCAATGCGTAAGTTCATGGTGCTGAGTACCTTGTGTGTGATTGGTCTGCGGTGGGCATGTCTGTTAGGTTATCGGAAATAAATATACATTTCATATTTATGACTTTGTTAAAGGTGATGATGGAGCAGAATCTTAGCCGGCTCTGTTGCAGGCTTGTCAATATTAGCATTGGATGATCCCAACCGGAGGCGTACTCTGGCTTTGTATCTTTTGGCTAGGGTTGCTCAGGTATCTTGACAAATAAATTATTACTTGTTAAGTTACTAAAGAATGTTCCTGTTCCTTTGTAAAAAACTGTTTAGTTTCATTATGTTGAATTATAATACAAGGTTTTCATTTGATCTTAGAAAGTTCATTTTCTGTTGTTAGTGCGCTTATAATTCAGCTAAATCCAAGAACAAATTTCATCTATGGGGAAGTCACTGGAGACACGGGGATTCTTTACTTTTTGTTTTGTCATGTGCGCAGGTATGTTTTTGTTTTACTGGCTTCATTTTTATTATTCATTTGTTTTTGATGGCAGAAGGCTGTGTGCAATTGTTTGTCTTTTGGTGTAGGAAGAATTCTGTTTCTCAATTTTTGTTACTTGTTTATTGTTCCTCATTGACACCTTGTGATATCTTACAGTATCACTTCAAGTTCAATCCAAGCTTTTGGATTTTAATTCCATGTCTTGCTCTATTTAGATACATAGAGCAAAACTGTTTGGAAATAAAAGGTGCAAATTTTGCTGCATATAGTGAACTTGGTTGATGTATGACTTGGTAGCTGTGAAGAATTCAAGATAGATCATTTGATGTCTGTGAATCTTATGAGTTGTGACCGCTAAACATATGTATACCTCTCCTGTTTAGTGGTTTTTGATGTATTTTATGCCCCTATGGATGAATTGCATTAGCTGATACAGTTTCATCAAATTCCATCTTATGTGTAGCTGCATGGTTGGCTGTTCTTTCTGCTATGACTGATGTCTTGCATTTCCAGACATATCTAACTTTAGGTACTCTACTCAGGTCATGTATGCATTCATAATGCGTCCTGAGAGCTTACCAAAGTCATATCAAGAATTCATTCAGAAGACAGGTCCAGTTGCAAAACCTGTGTACAAGGCTGTCAGGGACTGCTGTAGAGGTAGCCCCATGGATGTGGCTTCACTGTCTGCATATTTGTCAAGTAGGGGAATCGAGAATACTGTGTCCTTGGAAGAGTTCCCCTCGATTATTCCCTGCTCTGTTATTCATCCGAACACTCAGTCGTGCCTAGCTCACAATGTGAACGCAGCATCAGCTACTTTCCGGAAAACTTTTCCCCTATACTTTTCATTGACGTTTGTGCCTTTCGTAGTTCTGCATCTGCAAAAGGTAGGACCATCTTTACTAGCTATATTCTTATCTACACTTGCATAGCAATCCATAAGAATGAAGGAAAGGAAATCATGCATTGTTACAATATCTATCATGTGTATTAACTCTTTTCAGTATTGTTCTAACTGTAATCTTAGATAAGCTTGTTAACTCAGATTGTTTACGTCAGTGTAGAATTGGAAAAATTTTGAAACAATTCTTGTCAGTTAGGTATCATAATCACAGTTATGTTGACAAGTTGGGTGTTTTTGGTTCTCTGATGAGGATTGCTGGAAATATTATTCAGCAACTGTGCTAGTGGCACTTTTTTGGCTGTCTGTACTCTGTATTGCTTTTCCATCATGAGTTAAAAAGCATTAGGCTTCTGTGTTGCTGTTGAGTCCTGTATAAATGCACATGTGCGGAAGGGTAGCAACTGTGGCGTGTTGTGTATGCCCTCTGCAGAAAATGCTCTGTTGGTTTTATCAGATACGGGTGGGGTGTTTCTAACTTCTAAACACATACTAATGTGTGTGAGTCTAAAAGGCATGTCTGTAAGTTCTATCACCCTTGAGATGATTACCTAGTCTCCTTGAGCGTGTGCTTTGTATCTGGACACGGCACAACATTGTGACATAGTTTCGAAGACCACTGGGAAAAACAAATGAAACATTAGGAAACTTGGTTATTGTTGCTCTGTGATGTTGTTCCCTAAAGAAAATTCTTTTTTCATGCTTGCAGTTTATGGATATGCCAGCTCAAACTTGTTGGCATGCTTTGAAAGGCGCTGTGCGTTCAACGACTTTCTTGTCAGCATTTGTTGGAATATTTCAGGTAGCTGTTTCTGGCAATGCCTTAGGAATACATATTGTTTTATAACCTCTTCTTGCTTTTTACTTACCAAAAAAGAAAAAAACCTCTTCTTGCTTTACTCTGACTTTACTCTGGTATTGCAGGCTGTCATTTGTTTACACAGAAAAGTGGCATCAAAAGACCACAAGCTTGTATATTGGATTGCGGGTGGAACTGCTGCCCTTTCTGTGCTTTTAGAAAAGAAAAGTCGGCGGAGTGAACTTGCTTTATATGTTCTTCCGCGTGCTGGAGATTCTTTGTGGTATATACTGGTGAACCGTCATATGCTCCCAAATATTAGGAATGCTGAGGTAGTTCCAACATCTGATTCCTTGCCCTTTTTGTTGTTCTGCTCATACTCTATGCCACAAATTGTCCATGACATGCAATACCTGATAGTTATTGTCGAGCTGTCCCTAGATGATGTGAGTTAACCTGAAATATCCTCATTTGACATTGTATTTCTCATGCCACTCTTGCTTGGAGCAGTAAAAGTGCGCATTGTGTTTAAAAAGCCCATGCCTTTGCCCCGGGCCCCAAAGACCCTTTGCGCTTTTGTGCGCCTCGAGCTTTTTTAAACTAAGGTTCTGATGTAATTTAAGAAACACGGCAACAAGAAAACTTAGTGCACCTTTGAATTGAGGCAGAAGTTACCTAAAAATATGGAAGTCTCTTTTATGTTTTCTGCCTGTTGTTTCATCCGCTTACTTTCACTGTCTTTGTTTGGTCGCACTCCCAATTCTAATGCCGCCTTCTTTTGAAGGGTACGGTATAGTATACCCATCATTTATGGTTTCAAACTGCTTTTCTTTCCTTTTAGGCAAAGTTTGACAGTGTTCACTGTAGCTTTTGGTCATTTCATCTGCTTAGAGATTTCCCAGACTCAAAATTTCATGAGTTTTCCTAGAATATACTCGGTGAGATAAATACACCTTTTTTCTGCTTGAAATTTTTTTTCTTTCTTTGTCCAAATTAATGAAATGAACAAAGCCATTGTATTGTCCTTGGAAGCTTTTTTCTGGAAATCAAGGCATTTCCTATGCGTCGTGCATATTTGTAACGTGGGTTTGCTGACGGATCAATTGACCATTGTTTCTCTAATGCAATGTTGCTTCAATTGTACAGGTGGCTATATTTTGTGCATGTATGGGCGGGATCATGTACTATTTGGAGCACGAGCCAGACACAATGGCACCATTCTTGAGGGGCCTAATCCGTCGTTTCCTTGCCAGCAGAATAAGCAATCCAAGCCCAAGCCCTTCGCTGAAGCACAATGCCTCGTACACTTACTTACAAACTATTGATGTCATGGAAAAGCCAAGATCACAAGAGACCCATGAAACTACCACAGCAACATCTTCTGAGAAATACAATCTTGATTCAATACCAGGCCTCTAATCATCGTCTTTGCAACTCTTGTTGCAAACTAATTGATACTGGTACTCATTTTTTTGGCAATCTGGGTCTCAACATAGCGCTTGAACAGATGAATACCCTTATTAGCTTGCTTCATTTTGTTTCCCCCCTGTTTTGTTCTTTTCCGAAATTGGGATGGATATAGTGATACTGAGAGCCATCACGGGTGAAGTGTAAGGTTGCAGTCTTAACGGGGCAAAGGGAAATGATTCAGGCAATATGCAATCTTCATTACGGTCATGATATAACTTTTAGCGGATGTCAGAATTCGCATTAGGGGTGGTTTAGTTTACTTACAGTTATGATGGCATAATCGATCGAGGAATGAACTCAGAAGGTACAAGGTGAGGTTTAAAATAGTTTGATTATGTACAACTTTATTTCTTACGCTTACATTAGAACCTCTGGTTTCTATTATATCCTTGATTCGGAATGCATTAATTGACTAGTGTGAAAATAAGGGTATGGTCGGGTTTTTGGGTTGTTGGCTATTTCGTACTGTTGCTTGGGGTGAATTTAATTATGACAACGTAATGTAACTAAGCAGGTATGGAGTAAGAATCTCAGTGGCTGGAGATCTAAGTCCATTCCCACCACCTTACAAGAACAGATGAAGTGCACAGAAGAAGCAAACCAAAGACAACACAATCACGTGTGAACGTGATTGTGGCATTTGGTTATGGCAGCCAAAGAGACATTACTCGAGCTTGTCAAAGCATTGCTACCAAAGTTAGAAGGATGGTTGCTAGTGAGGCTTGATCTACTATCCAGTTTCAAAAATGGCATTATACCAAAAGAACTTAACTAGATATGACATGAAAAACAATTACATGGACTCTCAGTACCCTTTGAAAGTAAGTGTCTGTTAGTTCAACTGATAAAGTCTTTGAAAATTGTTACAAAAGACCTGAATTCAAACACTGCCCACATCGACTTTTATACCTCCCTTTACACCGAAAATGTCCTTTGAAAGCTTTGCCATTTTCCACAAGCACCTATCCACAGGGCTTTTTAAGTATTGGGGTTTTTAACTATCCAGTTAGCGTGAGAAATGTTCTTAGATTTGATCCAAATTGTCATTTAAATGAATTTGGATTCATTTTCTTTAAATTAAGTGGTGTTTGATTAATTAGGTGCAAATGTCCTCTGTTATAATGAAAATTTATGAAATCCATTTAATTAAGAATAATGATTTGATTCATTTGGTCATGCACTTCCTCAGCAGGGACAATTAATAGACATAGGTCATGTAGCTTCTTTTTGTGAATGTTGTTAACTTGTGTTGAGAAACATTAAATAAGCAATTTTCATTTCTCTACTTTGGTATCTTAATAAAACCTTACTGGGAGTATTGATCTTGATTTGTCTCATTTTTAAATTAAAAGCCCAATTATTTGCTATACAAGTAGAACTAGGAATGTTTGACCCAACACGATAACACGATACCACGATACGAACATCACCCAAAGTTAGCGAGAGAAACACGAATAACCAGGCCCGAACTGAACCAATTTCGACCCGAAGTCAACACGATTTGACCGTATATGCGAAAACTTATTGTTTTTTAATTTTGAGTAAATCTAAGGTATTTTCAAGACCGACACAAAATTAACTTGTTTATTATATGGGTCGACCCAACCCAACCCAACCCATTTCCTAGCTCTATATACAAGGTTGTATAGAGTGTAAATGTCAAAAATTTATATATATTTGGGATTATGGTTTTTGAATTTGATTGATTAATCCAAAGCTACACGCTAACGTTCACGATGAGAACACCTTATGATGCCCTAGCTTGTGCTCTATCACGCTCAGCAACACAATCCATGCATGTTTGTCCCGGCTAATAATCATCTTGCCCTTTAAAGTTTAAAACAGCACAAGAATCATCCAGTCTATTCATTAGAATAATCATGTATGAGTCCCAAATCCCTAAAATCTAATTAAGTTCCACCCAAATCTCTGAAGTGTAATTAAGTTCCATTGTTGGTCGGGTCCCAAATACATATATAAAAGTAGAATCATCCTATATAAAGGAGGTGAATAGGGTGATCGACAACCTTTTTAAATTTTCAACGTACTAAATCGAGTGAGACACGGACTTTTGCAAACAAGGAATAATGACGCAACAAGTGTGTGTCTATGTGTGTATTCATGAGAATGGGAAGAACGACGCAACAAGTTTCATGCAGTAGTGAGCAACCATATACACTCACAGTTCAACTGCATGCAACGTGTGATGGGCATGTCTTCTATATGTACTTGAAGTGCATGCACCCCTCTCTTTCTCACCAAAAAAGACAGCCCTAGAAGAAAATTAAAGAAGAATTTTTTTTGGAAAAAAAAAAACCCTAGCTTAGTTTCTATTTTTTGCGTAAATTAAGAATGCATGGATTAGTATCGTCATTGTTATTGCTGCTGTTGTTGTCATTATTCGGTGGAGTAATGTCAATCTGGCCATATCAATCACTGAAATTTTGGTCAAAAATTTGGAGATTAATGTCAAGATTGAGTAATCAATCACCCAATAATACAGCCTTAGGAAGTGATGGGTTCCCGGAGCAACTCCGACGAGAGTTGATGCCACGACACATGGCGGTGATATTGGACGGAAATAGGAGGTGGGCAAAGGAGAAAGGCCTGACTTTTATCGAAGGGTATCGAGCCGGGTTTGTTGCCTTCAGAGTTTTTCTGGGAATATGCGTTAAGTGGGATATTCCCATTGTCTCTCTCTTCTTGTTTTCCTCTGAGAATTGGAGTCGTCGTCAAGTGAGTTTCTATCTTTTTCTACGTCTTTTTCTTTAGATTTCGTTACATACTTATTTGCATGCGTCGAGATCTAACAGAGAAACCAATTCCAAGATAACGAAGTCCAATATAGAGCACGATTAGTCACAATAGAGACTGTCGCAAACCTAGTATAGAGCAAAATGTTCTCTAATTAACAGTGTTGCATGTGTTAAGGTTTTTTAGATTGATTGGGCCTTAAACGAGCGAACAATGCATAAGTCAAGTTACGTTCCAGCTCAAAATTGACTGATCGTGAATAATTAGTAATGGAAAGAATGGATTACGAGGTATTTGTCTATTATTTCTTTTTTGTTAATTTAAATTTTTGTAGGTGGAGGTTAATTATTTGATGCAAGCTTTTGAGGAAGCTTTAAGGGATGAGAAAGCCTCTTTCGTGAGGTAAGTATATACATATAATCATATAATTGACAGAAACATAATTAGCATGACGATTTAGATCATCCATTCTATAACGGGCTAATTTATTTATTTGTTTATTTATTATTGATTAAAATCATAATGGATAGGCTTGGAGTACGAGTTTCAGTTATTGGAGACACTTGTTCACTTCCCATTTCTTTACAAGAACTGATAAAAGAGACAGAAAAAGAAACAGAAAAGGGCACCAAATGCCATCTCATTTTGGCAATGAGTTATGGTGGACAAAATGACATTGTCCAAGCATGCCAAGCCCTTGCTACCAAAGTGAAACATGGTTTACTTGAACCTGAAGACATTACCAGGCCCTTGATCGAGCAAGAGCTTCAAACTAGGGTTACCAATGTGCCTTCTCCAGACTTGCTCATTCGAACCAGTGGAGAGCTTCGCATTAGCAACTATTATCTATGGCAATCTGCTTACACCGAGATGTATTTTACAACCACATATTGGCCTGACTTTGATAGAGATGAATTCATCAAGGCCTTGCATTCCTTTCAGCAAAGAGGGAGACGCTTTGGTCGAAACTGAACTTTTTCTACAGATGTAGTATGCATGAATGTATGGCTTATCTCAGGCCTTTAGCGTCGTATTTGGTTGAATATAAAGTAATGTAATCAATATGCTAATGCAATCATGATTGCATAATTTGTTTTAATCGTATAATTATAGGGTACGTACTTATTATCAGCAATATTTTCTTATAACCAAATATGATAATGGAAATATAATTACAAACTTGTTTGACTTAAAAGTTTGTTTACATCTAACTAAACATTACCTAAGTTTACGGGAAGGGTAAGGTGAAGATGATTTCTTCGGTGTTCAAACCTATATCTTCTGTGTAAAGAATTTGGAGTCTCAATCTTATATATCGACCAAAAGTGCGGCTGGGTATGCGTAAATGTTTGGAGCAAGTAGCATAAGGATATGTCACATTTTTAAAAAAAAAATGGTAACTATACAATCTATTAAGCTGAGGCAGCCCTCCTCTCAAGAGTTCATCTTATAATATCATCAGTAAAGATACGTCGTAAGTTTTTTACATGAGCCAAGTATTTGTTTGACTATATATTATTTGTTTGTTGAAGGCATATGTGTGATACCAAATACAATGTTTTCACTGAACTAAGTTAGCCAATAGCCAGTAAATAAGATTAGTCATTTTCCAACTTAGAACTCATCCCCTTGATCATGTCAATTGATCTCCCTCTGTTATTCTATGTGATGATATTGTACTTTCTTTGATCGCATTATTTAAAATATAATGTCACATGTTCTTTGATTGATTCTATAAAGTTGGTGTGGGCCTATCTGGGCTTGAATCTTGATGCAAACTCTCATCTGACCAATCAATGGCCCAATTTTGTGTAGGAACGCCAGCATTTTAGCTTTTGTCAAAGTGGTTCTGAAAACCACAAAAATTCTGGAAGTTTCTATAATGCGAAGCCACCACTAGTCCACAATAACAAATAACCACCTCCTGGTGTGAATCCCGCTTTCACGGGGATCTAGACAGATACAACAACAACAACTCCCATTGTGTGTCCTGCTTTCGCAGAGTCTGGGGAGATCCAGATGTAGACAAGCCTTACCTTCACCGACATCTCTGCCCGTAGAGGAGATCTGGATAGATCCAGATGTAAATAACTTTCTCCCCACAGACATCTTAATGGGAGGCAAACTAAAGAAACTGAAGTTATTTTTTGAGTCAAGTTTTCATATTTTTAACCTCATATATTCTATGCCTCAACTCAGATAAACCAGCATGGGTAACAAAGGAACCCTGTCCACTGGCCAGTTAGTTAAAAGAAATAAAATACATGCTACAACATCCACAATTTGCCATTTAATTCAGGATTCTCTAATCATACAAGAATTTCTCTGCCAAAAATAAACAAGATCAATCTGAATGATTAATCATCCTTGTTACCACTTCAATCTCGAAAGAAATAATTAGCTTTTGATAGAGAGGACAAAATAATCTGAAACAGTGCAACTTGTTGCTCACACATTTTCTCTCCCCACAAGAACTATATTACAACAGCATAATGCTCGTATTGCAACCGCCCCGCGTGCTCAAGAACTTCTCTACAGGTCCTAGACTCAGGAAACGCACAAATCAAATCAGAAAATCGATACGTACAATTGGGAAAGAAAACAAGCTGAGTAACCACGCAGCAGCACAGCATCATTCCCACCCCACTTAGCTCAGACTGCAACCAAATTCCGCGTCATGTTGTAATGTGTGCCGAATTGGGCAAAGCCAAGTAGATAGTGACATATAGCAGAGCAATATAATATCAAAACCAACCTCTGTCGTATGCAACTCCAAGAGCTTCAGTGGTGGATTTCAGATCCAAATTTAAAGATCAGGAGGAGAGCTGGAACCTGCCTGTGGGTCTCTTTCTCCGCCAACCCTGCAACATCACAAATATGCAAGGATCAGGTGCTAATTTGGCCCATTTGTCTTTTCTATTTTTGAAAAGAGTGGAAGGGTGTTCTTTAAACTCACAAAGGCTGAATAGTACAAGAATGTCAATGCTGCTAGTGCAATGAAACCAATTTGAAACACATTGTACCTGTTGGTAGAACAACAGATAAATAAGCATTTTGCATACAATTACCAAGGAATAGCAACGTGCACATGAGAATCATGCTAAACGTACTTGTATAAATATTTGATCCCACGAAGAGACTGCAAAGTGTGGCCAAATATTTCCTCTGCAGCAGTTGCTTGAGCATAATATGCAAATGCAGAAGCGCAGAATTGAATAACACTGGAAGTACCAGAGAACAAGAACAATCCAGAAGTTATATTGAAGTTATTGAACGACTGCCAAAAAGAAACATGATCAAAGAGACAATTTCACATGTGTATAAAACAAAGGCAGAACAACCCCCCCCCCCCCAAACAACCAAAAAAAAATAAAAAATAAATTGGGGGTCATCTTCAGGAATTTTGCAGCAGAACCCGAATGGGCATCTGCAATCTTAAAACTAGAGCTTTGCTCCAACAGCTTGTGGTAATGGACTTAGCAAGGAGAAAATAGTAAGGCCAGAAAGACAGCAGGACTTCTGAAATCATGAGGAAGATTTGAGCCAAAAGCATTGAGAAAAATGAAAAACAGGCCTATCTCTGATGCATCAAGAATCAACACCAAACTACCTGAGTGGATGGCGCTTGAACTTGAAGCAAAACAGTTCAATAATGAATATAGAGATTTGAGGATGCTTCCATCATAAAGATGAAACACAAAAGAGACCAAGAAAAGGAAGACAATTGTATGGTTCCGTATCATAACAAGACTGGACATGTTGTCACGAATAACAATGTTTAAACAAAATAACTACTGAGATTCAAACCTGATGGAACAAAGCAGAATCAGGGCGACATTAAACAGGAAGGAATTCATGAGAGTAGCTCCCCACCTGTAACAAAGTCGATATATGAAAAATAATATTCAATGCAATATAGCAAATGCATAAAATAAGTACTTTGAAGATCATTACTTCATTGGATGAATTGTGATGAAAACTAATCTTAGACCAAGCATAGTTGATCCAGCAACTACAGCACAGAGAAGATAGAAGCAGAAGAACGCAAATGCTGCAGTACCCAGTAGCCCTAGCAAGAAATAGAAGAATTTTGAATAACAATTCAATAACTGAGAATAATGAATGTGATCTGTGCATAAGCAAACTCACCCCAAACACTGTCCAGCTTGGTGAAGACAAAATTCAAGAAAGGCGACAATGGAGGCCTAATTATCAGATATATCACAATATGTGCAATCCAAGCCACGGAAACAATCAACCTGACACAAAGCAGCAAACTTCAATCAATACGCTTTGCCAGGCTCAAGTACACAAGTTAATGAACAGAGCCCTTTTTTGCTGAAATTTCTTTAATTTAACAATTGAAAGATGAAACAACTTAATCCAGAAAGAAAGAAAGGAATAGCTTTGGGGGAGCGAGGAGTGATGATACTGTTAGCTCCAAGGATTGAGAAAGTAACTCAGACAGAAACTATCATGCCATCATGGTGATGTAGATACAGAATACAAACTCAGTAACATCGACTCATACCCTAGTATTCCCAATATGAGTTTTGCCAAGTATCCTAAAACCGTCAATGCCCAAGCAGTCTCAGCCTGATGTATAAAAAAAACTAAGTATTAGAAAGACATGTCTGCAAAAGAATAAGCACAATCACTTAAGGTCCCAGAAGACCAATGGCAAAACAGATGCCCACCTTCTCTCCTTGGGGATACATCTCTTCCAAAGCCTTTACATCATCTTCCAATAAAAGCAACTCCTACAGAACCGACAGAAAATTAATAATATCCATTAGTATAAAGGCCTTGTTCAGTAATAGCGTTTCAAGTAGAGTTTAGTGTTTTGACTAGTTCAAAACTCTAATTGTTGTAATTTTAACTGTTCGGTAAGTCAAAATTTAACAATAATAAATAGTGTTGTGACTTGGATTTGAAAAACGTTATCGCCCTTAACGTTTGATGCCCAACGTTAGCATTTCACTATTTGATGGCCGAAAATGTCACTTGCTTGCTTTCATTTTATTGCCTACTTTCCCATGAAAGACAAATCTTGCCAATCTTGTTACTTAATCTATTTGATCACTTTATATTTTTTATTTGACACTCAAGAGGTTTTATATTTTTTATGTTTTCAATTAGTTTGGGGATACAGCGTGGTCAATTACCATAGATTTCTGGATAGTAGTAGAAATAGCAGTAGTAGTAGTAATAACTAATAATAATAGTAAATAATATAGCAGCAGCAGCAGTAGTAATAGCTACAATTACGATAACAGTCCATGCCCCTTTTTGTCCTTTTATATTAATCACCTAACCATAACCGAATGCAATTTATTTTTTTTTGAAACAGCTAGTTAAACTGCCGCCATCTACTAGCAGCTAAATTGTAACCGCTATCTACTACCCAACCAACTATCTGCTTGTTCAACAGCTAATTTTGCTGAACAGGGCCAAAGCATGAAAAGCAAATTTTTATTCAGAAAGCTTCTGGTTGGGCCCATTCATTCCCTATTATTGCACGGAAAAAAAGATGCCCGACAAAATTTTTTATCTCTTCAAAAATGAAGCAAAACCTCAGTCCTTTGTTACAAATTTGGTACAAGTTCAATGTAATGATACCCTGCATACTTGTTTCTCTTCTCCATGTCAATATCATGCAGTGAAAACACTGAACCTCGGAAATAATTAGAATAGAGAGCCATCAAGAGCATGGAAGCACCTCTTCAGCACATTAGAAACAGATTGATCAAGACTAATTATTTTGCATAACAAAAGTATTACTCTTTTTTGTTTGAATTTGTTGGTTATGTTAGTCTTTTACTCGTAGTATGGTCTACAGCGTGCATACTTGGCATCCACAACTTTTGACATATTAATAATGGAATATATTCTAACTGACCAAAAGCACCGGGGGGGGGGTGCACCCATGTGATTAGAAAAATAAAAATTTATGTAGAAAAATGAAACTACTGTAGTATCAGACTTATGTACATTCAGAGCATGACAAGAAGCTACCATGGAAATTCTGCAATCCCCATCATGCATTTGCAAAAATAAACAACTGAAGAACGCATTTATCAGAACGAGAAAACCATTTTAAACCTGACAAAGAGATAAATAAAATAAACAATATTAATTTGCATACCTTTTCAACTGCTTTTATATTTTTACGCCATTTCCTGCCCTTGTTACCACTTCTTTCCTCCTGATGAAGTGCATCAGCAGCTTTTTTTAATTCTTTTGCCTTTTTACCTAGCTCAGTAGCTTCCTGATGGGGGTTTTTTTCCAGATATAAGAAAGGAACAAATATGACAAAATATTAAAATAAGTTGTCACAGTAGCAAATGGTTCTCAATGTAATTGTTCGAGATAGACAATAAAGGAGGTACCTTAATATACTGTGAGCGAGTGATAACAGCTTTTGGACGTCTAATGAATGAAAATATGAGTCCCAAAGGTAGACAGGCAATTCCAACACCGCCAAAAATCTATTTGAGAAAAATTGGTGCAAGTCATATTCATTCTCTAACACAATGAGATTGAATCCATGTATGCTTACAGTTAAACAATAACCTCAGCAAACCGATTTACAGAACAACAGTTACATTTAGCAAGAAACCTCCACATCTCAACACACAAATTGCTCCCCCAAGAGACTACAGATGGAAGAATGTTTCTAGTGAACTGACACAATATACATTTTTTAGTCCATGTTCTAAGTTCTAAGCAGATGAAAAGAAACCAATATTTCAAAAACTATATGGAATGAAGCTGCTGCAAAGAACAATTAGCACGGTAGGACTTCCAAGGAAGAAGATACCGTGAAAAGCACAGATCCAGCAATTGTCGCAAGAGCAACAACATATTCTGGGAAAGTGGCCCGCATAGTCCATGTTTTCTCTGATGAAGGATTAGCTGAATATGCAGAGCACTGGACAAAAGAAAAAGGAATGGTACATAAAAGAAGTGGAAATATATTAGTAAAAGAGCATATCTATAGGCAATTTAAAGAATCACTGAAGCACCAATAGGATAGGATGTATATGTCTAGTGATCCATGAGAACCTGTCTTTCCTGACCTGTTTTGAATTACCAATACATGGCTGACCACTGGAGAAGCTGCTCCATGAACTGGGAAATGAGGTTGTGCCAGAAGAAAGATGTCTAACAGTGAAGTCCACCTTACCAATCAGCCCTGAATTTAGTGCATGAGAGGCAGGCACAGACTATCAGCAATCTTAAAGAAATTACTTGGGGGAGGGGAGCACGCTGGTGCAAAGCAATCATCATGAAATTCTAGCATGAAAGACATCCAAACACATATAAATTAACTGATATGTCAGGAATAAATAACGGGAATAGCTTGAATTTGGCTTGCGCAAGTATTAGATTTCACAGTTGTTTGAGCTTTAAAATTACAGGCTACAACAAATCAATCAATCCAATTTTCTCTTAACTTGTTAAAATAAGATTTTCAGAGCATACTTCAACACCCAAAAGTGCTCAAGCAATGGAAACTGGTTACGCAGATAGAAAAATACTTCACACAAAATAAGTAAAGAGAAATACAAGTTGGCTGAGACTTCTGAGTAGCAAATAGTGTAACAAAACCTTTGAATTCATTGCATTTTTGTTAATGATACTCCATGGAAGACATTGTTTACAGAGACCCTATAAAAACAATCACCTAAACTATCAGAGTATTTTGTACATGCATATCTGCGGCTCTCCCTTTACTTAGAAAACCAGTAAAGCAGCTCAAATCAATGTATATTTACGACTTCTCTTCCCCCACAGTATGCTACCAGGCTATAACTTTGACAGTTTAAAGCATTCCTCATGCAGGTAGATTTAAGCTAATGCCCAGGCAGCAGCAGATGGGTATCATGAGTTACAAGTGGCCATCTTGAGGAATAGGATGAATATGCCAGGAGTTTTCAGCAAGCGTGCATTTCTTGTACAAGATCAAAAGCCATGCATTTCAACTACTAGGCCATTTGCACTGAAGCAAGCGTGAGAGCAAACTTCAATGAGTGAGAGAAAGGAGGAGTTGTGGGATATGAACAGAGCCAACTAAAGTCACGGACTTCTTTACGAATAAAACCCTGAATTTTAAGATCATCCATCGTCCTCATACAAACACATCTATGTGATGATATCTCTCAGTCAGAGCACATAGTTTTTGTTTCTGTTATAAGCAGTGTTATCCCAGTTTGATGCAAATCCGATCAGATCTAAGACAAAATTATCTGATTGAAATCAGAAAATAATAATCCAATTCGAATTCAATAAAAATAATCCGAATCCAACTTCGATATGATCAGATTTAGAGGAGGGTCCATCCGATCCGATGTCGTTTTTTAATAATTGTATTTTACTAAAGCCGGAGTGGTAATAAAAACAACCCTATGTGCAATACCCTCTACTTTTTTAACTAATCTCCATTTCTCTCCCAATCTCCCTCAAGATGACTCCTCTTTGTCAATCAAAATTGTATTTTCTTCCCATTCCTTCAAGTTGCACTACTACTGTCTATCATTTTCCCTCTAAAGTGACTTCGCGTTCTCTTTTTCGAACACCTTTTTACTTTAATGTATTGAAATATTTGATATGAAAGGTATTTGACATTGAAAAGGTGTTTAGCATAGCATTTACAAGTGAGCAAAAAGAAGGTTATGAAAAATTATGCAAATATTGAATGAAAACGTAACTCAGATTATATTCGATTATATTCGGATTTAATCCGATCTGAATCCAATCTGAATCTGATTTAACATCCGATATTCCGATTCGACCAAGTTGGATTTGGATCGAATTTTCAAATTCGATTTTTAATTGATCAGATTTGGATGTCCAAAGTCCAAACATCCCATTTGAATCCTACCCGTCGCCATTCCTCGTTATAAGTTGCACAAAGTTACACATTATCGCCTACTCTTATTTTGTACTTCAAATAGTTAACTTTTTTTTTTTTCTAGACACTAGTTATCTAGTCTTCAATGGAATTCCCCTCCCCACAACCCCCCCGCCCCCAACCCCAAAAAATAGGGCATTGGGATGAATACTTTGTTGTTGTTGTCTTTACAACCATTGCCCATCCATCCATCCATCCATCTCAGATATCCATCCTTGCTATGAAAATGCTTGTGTTTTACTAAAGCTGGAGGCCCAGACATGTCCTCATAAGAGAACAAGTACTACCCACCACATATACATTCTTCATGTAATCACAAGGAATGACTTCGCCAAAATCCAAACAATCAGACACCCACACGCCCACATGTTGAGACACTCATTCTACTAGAACCATTTTTGAAATATAGTGCGGTATTGTTCGCAATTTCCTCTTACTCTAGTACCTCATATGCTTAGTCAGTGCTCTCCTGAGTCGCAGAGAGTTTGCCTCCATCACAATGGAAATCAGCATCATCACTAAAACATAGGCTCATCTACAAAACGTAACACAAGCTATGATCTCTATATAGCCTCAACATGATTTAACACTCTGCCAGTCATAATGCATCAGCATCTATACTACTCTCCTTTGAAGCCTCTGTCCAGCAACTCTCTTTAGCTAGGTTACTCATACTCAGCATGACAACCTAGAAAACAAAGTGTCAATTTCTCGCACAATCAAATATGATGCAACTCTTCATACTCTTCAATTAAGACCCAAGGATTCAAAATGCGGTTTCGGTCGCGATTTCGGTTTCGGTCGCAATACGGCAAAATCGCTCTAGTACGGTAATTGCGTTCCATATCGCGGTATGAAAACGCGGTTCGCCCAACTCTAAAACATTTCCAATGCGGCCGTTTCGTCACGGTTCGGCCACATTTTGAATCCATAATTAAGACCAATAATAGATGATAACATTCTTCAATAGCCTATTCATATAGTCCATAGCAACTACCTGAATCCGACCATTCGTTCCTCCATTGTAATTTTCTAGACACAAACTTAGTTTATACCTCATCAAAAGACCCTTAATCCTTTTTTTCTTTTTTTGGGGGGGGGGTTAAGGCATGGTAAAGAATAGCACATGATCAGCATATTGTCTCTTACTAACTTCAATCATAAGGATACGGTAATTGTTTAACCTGCAATCATCATATTAACATCTGTGGTTTATTCACTGATTGATGAGATACTTAAAAAACTAAGCAGTAAAAGATAGTCAAGTTAAAAGCATAACTTAGCCCATCGCAATTCATGGCTGCAACAATTATTCTTTCACCTATGCAAAACTCCAAGTTTACTTTCCACACAAGGGACTCAAAACATCTGCCTTTAGCTATGCCATCCATTTTCAGCATGACAACCTAGAGAACACATTGTCCGTTTCTCACAAAATTGGAAGTGTCGGTATTGGTTCTTAATAACTCCAATACTAAGGATACAGTAGTTGCTTAACCTGCTGTCATTATATTAACATTTGTTTGTATGTGATAGTTGACAAAATAAGCAGCACAAGATAGTCAAGTGAAATGGTTAACTAAGCCCATAAGAATTCATGGCTGAAAATGACCCAAAAATTATGCTTTTAGCTATCAAAACTCCATCTTTCCACACAATCGACTCAAAATACCATCAGTTAAGCAGTTTAATCAATTTCAATACTTCTAAACAGCTAGCCAAAAATCAATTTCAATACTCGAGTCAGTATTAGGAGGGCAAAATTCAGTGCCAATGACTCACCATAGAGAATGCCGAGCACAAGACCACAAACAATAGCAGTCACACTGACCCACAACACTGCACTTCGAATCCGCTTACCAACACTCCTACAGAAACAAAACAGCGCTGGTTACACAAAAGGGTATAAAGACGAGAGAGATTTTCAATCGATCCCCTAAAACTTCTACCATACTTGTCCTGGTCTCCTTCATAGTAGAAAATAGCAAAGGGGATGACCAAGAAGACAAGAATTGCATCAGCAATGTAAACAGCAAGCCATAGATCCTTCATTGGCAACGTCAACTGACAAGCGCCATTGTAGATTGAGCGACGACATGCTTGCCGATTAGCGACGTCAGCAGGGAGCATGAGAATGGAGATGACGGCGACGGAGAGGCCCAAAACGACGACGAATTTGGGGAAGTAAGCCTGGTTGACATCGTCAGGATGCTGGTAATTCACCAGAAGGTAGACATTGAAGATGAAGACCAATACGCATACTATAATCGCAACGATCAGCAATGCGAGGTTGAAATCCCCCATTTCTGAGGGAGATTTGATTAGCTAGGGTTTCGGAAGGATTAGAATGTGGAATTTGATCGATCGATTGATTGATTCGTAGGGATTGGAGATGGTCTCAGATCTGAATTTGGGGGTTTTAGAGAGAGAAAAACAGAAGGCAGAGAGAGAGAGAGAGAGAGGGCGTTTGTTTTTCCGGTGCTGCGGTGGGATTTTCTGAGTTGGAAACCTTGAGGCTATTTGGAGCTGTGATTTTACGGTTTTGTTGCTACTATTAGGGGTTTAACTACGCGCTGGGAAGAGTCAGGAGGGAAACCAGAAAGGGGTATTATGGGAATTTGAAGATCTGCGTTGGGAAAAACAGGCATTGTTTGAACAGCCTGTCTATGAAGGTGGAAAAGGCACAATGACAATGACAATGACATTTAATCTGGGTTTTTTTTGTTTTTTTTTTTTTGTTGTAACTTTGATGTAAATATGTAACCTTTCCATCCAATGTGTAGTGAACTAGTGATAGATGAACCATGTCAAATTTACATGGTTGAGATTAATACATTCATCATGTTGGGTTTATTTTTATGTTTAATCATGCATAAAATTTACTATTATATGACTACATAATTTTTATAAGTTAGTTTTATAATATTATTTGATATATATATATATATATATCGAAACGTTTTCATATCATACTCATTTCTCAAGCCACACAACTGCTTAGGTGGAATTCATCTGAAATTGTCATAAAACTAACATGTAAAATTTGGTTCTATCAACTATAATTTCTAATATATTGTCTAAAAAGATTAAGAAATCTAAATAAAAATTATTTGGAGTGCAGAAAAGTCCAATGAAAAAGAGTATGGCAAATAAAAACACTAACTTGTAATTATAAGTACTGTAACAAAAGTAATTATACTTGCATTATAAAAATGATTACGTTATATTATCATTATATTACCTTTCACTAAACTTGACTTTTTTGTCACGCAAAATAAAATCACAATGGCAGCGCAAAAATTAGTAAACTTGTCAAAGCAAAATTTAGGAAATTTCAAATTTTGGCCATGTTACTCCAAAAAAAATTCCAATAGAACACAATTACTAGCCAAGAAAAAGCTCCAAATCTCCTTTCTTGGGTACCTTTTTTTGGGTTGGGGGGAGGGAAGGGGTGTATCCGTTGCATTGTTGCAACTCGTATGTGCACTTACTGAGGTACAGACCAACTATTACATTACATCACATTTGCTTCACTGAATCTTCACAAAGTGGGATAATGACTAACATTTGATATCACAAGTGTAATTGACTATTACCCACTACAAGTCCACTGTTATGATCTGGAGTAGTGAACTCGTAACACCATACAAGAGGATAGTGAACTCTTGGAAACCAAGGAAAAGTTTCTGCTCACTTAGGAAATAGGGGGAATGCTTCATTTCTGATTGGATTTTCCATAAGCACCTTAATTAAAGACATTATCATGTCCAGGACACCAGCATGAAATATGATCTCCGGTACTCCCTGATTTACATCTGTGGTAAATAAAAATCGAAGCATCAGAAAACTTGGCTCACGTATGAACTAGTGCCACCACAATGCCTCATGAAAAATACCATAGCTCATATGGTGCTATGAACAAGAGTCGCAAATTTTAGCCAAAGGGAGGGATTGTAGTAATGTTATACTAATACAGTCGCAGTGTGAATTGTAAAGGAGATATTGGAATATCCAATTGTACGTAGCCTCACTCCTTACAAGGATGGATTCCAGGTGGAAAAACCAAGTGGTAATACACTAGGTTTTCTATTGCACCACATGGAAGATTATGGTATTTATCCATTTTTACTGAGATATGGACATCCTACATTCCTACTGTGTACAAGCATCAATGATTCAATGAATGCTTCTTAAGATTGGCTTTCATACTGAACCCCCACATTCCTTTGAGCGTGAAATTATCTCAAAGGATGCCTGCTGCATTGCTTTGGTGATCACACAAAGCCTAGGATAAGAAATGCATGACTATGAGAAGAATGAGAGATGCATTTATACATAGCGACACTGAAGTTTTAGAAAGAATCTTAGGCCAAACAACATCAGTTCAAATTTACCCGTCAATCTAGTTTCCTGAAGGACCAAGCGATGCAAGGGTGGGCAACTCCAGGTAGTCAAAATCATCTGTTATTCCTGCCTGCAGCATAGAAGTAGGACAGGTCATGCCACAAGAAACCCATTGTAAGACAAGGTCATCCAAGACAAGTAAATATTTTGTTAATCAGGGGCATAAGCTAGGAATTTAGCACACAACACCCTGTGATGCATTAGAAATTTAAAATTCCAATATCTCATTATTTGTGTACTACATCCATTATAGCAGCCATGCATCCTATAACTTCAGACTGTAGGTTTCTCACCAACCACATGACTTTGGGTTAGACATTCAAGAAACATGGCATTTAAAAACAGATTCAGGCTACCAGTCCTAAGCTTCTAACAGAAACCCACACAAAGTAGAGAAGTACTCCCCATTCCTCATAGCCATAGATACCATATCATTTCAAGTCACTGTGAAATATAAACAGATAAGATTTGTTGCATGAGTAGCTACTGGCCAGATATGAAGGGTTTTGAGAAAAAATGTCATACACAGTTAAAAATAGAAGATGCATAAAAGCTACCTCCTGGTACATGTGCTCAAGTTGATCTTTCGCCTGTGGGAAATTGTTTGCACACCACTGCCGGAAAGTGAAAATATTATCTGGAAATTGTTTCAGAAAGGAAACAGAAAGAGGGTCAGCATTACTAGGTTGCTACTAGGAAAACAGAACTTCATCCTTCTCAGTTGGGAAAACAAAAGGGACACAAATAACATGTCCCAAAGTGTAACCTGTCCATCTGTTAGCTGCTGAATATGCGACTTCAATAGCTTTTTCTGCCAAACATCCACATTTAATAAATCAGAATTTTGGTGGCTATAAATGCATCCCGAGAAGAATTTGGAAGGGAAAAAATGGATAAAAGGTCAGAACAGTCAAAGGAAGACTCTTAATTGAATAGTTAGGCATGAGAGAAAGCATAAGCATCCCAACTCATTGCTTCAAGAGCAGCAGGATCATTGTCTGCATATTGTGCCAGTTCAGCCTATTGGAAATCAAATTTTACAAATACTGTTGTTAGGCTCAGAGTAAAGGGAATAACTTTTACCAATACGTTACATGACAATAGACGAGCAGGATAATCCAACCTTCAGTTCATTGTGCTTCAGCTCAACAGATTGTAGCTCATTAAGAGCCTCTTCTCTTTCATCCTTAGAATAATAAACTCGCACAGTGAGACAGTAACCATTACACAACAAAATATAATGAACAGCATTCACGTGATGACACTTAGTAACTAACAGATTCCTCACGGCCCTTCTTCAGAGCATTACACTGTTCCACCAGTTCAGCATGACGTTTCTTGCTAGTTTGAAGATCAGATTCCAGTTTACGAGACACGTTCCTTAGCTGTCGATTGGCCCAGATTTACTCAGTTGAATCAGGAATATGTCCACCATAGTAGTCTGAAAGCAAGCATAACGTTGAATCCAAAATGAACTGTAAGTCTCTTTTTTACCTGATTTCCAGCTGTGCTAGGAAGACTCCAAAAGTATATCTAACAAAAGCAAAACAAGCAAATCAGATTCTGCAATGATCCAGGGGAACATAATGATATAACTCACTAGTTATCCTAAAAGGAAGACCAGCAGCATGCAACAATCAAATGAAAGATAGCATTTCATGATATCTGTCAAGTCCCTATGGAGATCACTTCCAGGTTCAGACATTCAGTAATTTATCCAAGTACCCATAAGAGAATGGCACAATCAATTCATGACGTTTGTCAGGCACCTATGAAGATCAGTTCCAAGTTGAGTAGTTTATCCGAGTAGCCATACTTACAGAACTTCCAATCTTGTCTTTCAATACAAGGTCATCATCCACAAGACTTTGGATAACATCCTTCACTGACTGGCTGATGACACCTTTCTTTGGCCCCAACTTCTCAAGCTCCTTCAGCTGGAATTTATAGTATGGAACTATTATTTAACCAGTTGGGCAATGAAAAAACCCTGAAAAGTAAGTATTCCTAAAAAAAGCGATCAGCAGCTCTACACAGCTGCAATGCCAACCATCATAGGTTCTGAAGCATATAGGTCCTGCTTGGAAATTCATTAGAAAGCAACTGAAATAATCTAAACTACTGCACCACTACCAGTGTACTCTTTCACTGAAATAATTGAGATGTTGCAATCTAGTGAATCTTGAGTGAGGACATCCTAGGCACTTACAAGGAAGAAGTCTTGTGATTCATAAAAGATCTGAAGCATCTTCTCACGCTTCTCTTCTAGTGAAAGACCTCTCTTCTTTGACTACCACCAGAAATAAGAAACCCAAAAGTAAGAATATACAAAAATAGGCCATTTAAATGCAGGAAGTAGACTAAGTTTTTTGAGCATAAAGATCATCCAGAAAAGCAAAACAACAAAGTTCAAAGCAGAGAGACATGGCGAGATATCGCAGTTGCTTGCATGTGAACGTATTTTAAAACATCACTAACTTTTCCTCTCCCTGCCCTTTTTTCATCTCCCTCTGGAATCTTACTCTAACCCGTACAAGATAAACCAAACCAGCATCTGACGCTCTATTCGAATTCAGGTCACCTTGCTGCTTAGTGGTCTTAAGTTTAAATCTCACTCCACAAGGGGACATCCCCCCCCCCCAAAAAAAGGGGGCATCCCTTGGACCCAGAAATGATTGTAGATTAGGCTGCTTTACCAATGAAGCCCCCCCAAAAAAGGGGCAGTGGGGAGAGGAATTATCTTACAGAAAGGCATGGGTTCTATGAGAATTTTGTGTTTTGTCGTATCATAGATTCCATTCTTTTATGTTCAAATCTCTAACACAAACTAATTCGTTAATGAGCAAAGACCTACACATGTGAGCTTTCTTTGTTCTCTCTAAGAGGCTATGTCAGAGACGCTACTGAGGCCAGTCTGAAGACAGACATCAACATAAAATCAGTAACATGAATACTAAGTAGTTCCACATCAATCAAACTTTTAACCATGTTGTGTTCGCTCCATTTCTACACCAATACTAACTAAAGGGCAATTAAATAGAGCTTATACACCAATACCTTACAAATCATACTTGTCTTCATATATTCATAAAATCATGAATGTACTTAAACATTGCATAGCTAATAATAAATAAGATTAAGATTTTACTTCTGATTTTCTAGCATGAAAAGTCATAAATTTTTAGTCACCATAACTTACATAGACTTTGTATCATTATGATAGCTTGCACATATTTATAGTGCAGCATAACATAACAAACACTAACAGAATGTACTATTAAAAAGATCCTTTCTAACCATATTTCAAAGCTTGGTAACTGATTTAGCTTGAATGACAGGCTAACCAACTTTCAAACATAGCAGTGCAGATGAATGGAATCATCCGTGTACAATAGCATAAGAACAGATAAACTGGAAGTGGGAATCTAAATAGCATTTAAGAGATTCTTCTCATACATAATAAAATACATTTGGATCTGCAAGGATTGATTGAACAATAGATAGAATGCCTCGAAAAGACATTGCAGAGCAGATGACATTGAATCCTAAAGTGGGATCATTATGAGATGAGTGAATACATTAGATGAATACAACTGCTTCTCAATTCATTCTGAAATACAGGTAATGTACGACATGCAAATACTCTCTAATGGAAAGCCAACACCAACATCAACAAAAAAACCATTACATATTGTGAACTCACCATGCTTCCAACAACGCCTTTGCAAATGACAGCAAACAAGTTTCCAAGGCTGCACAACATTGTTAAAGATCAAAAAGGTTAACAAGGCACCAACAAATCCATAGGAATCAAAGAGTTCCGACCTTACAAGGGTTCTTTCATTCAGCAACCAAAATTATCAACATAACAGTTGTCAACCAGCATCCAAGACCAACAGTATGCATCACACGGATGGTCTCTTCTTGATCTATACATGGTCATATGTGCATCAAGCGCATCAATTAACACTTTATAAATCCAATTTCATAGGATTCCAAAATTCCAAATGAAGTTTGGGCATTCAAACTTTTCCTGACATAATTTTCATTTAATATGTCACTCTCGGAATCAAGTACATCTCAAGAAAACATTAGCTCATCCACACTTCAGTACTTCGGCCTCTTTTTCTTATTCCAGAAGGACTAAATAAGCATAAATGGCAACACAAAGGCCGACCACATTTATTCCAATCTCAACACTAACATATCAACCAGTACCAAAAGAAAGCATTCAGTGCACACCGTCAGGCAATGTGTTCGCAGCTTAGAACCGCAGCAACAACAGAATAATTACTTCGAACGAACAATGAGGTGACGCATGTTCAAAATACTATGAATCAATCAATATCAACTGAAATCTCGGCAAATCGGCAATTTTCGGTCAGTAATAATTCATTCAATCACATGAAAATGGTCATTGTGAGTGAAACAACAGCAGAATTTGACGCAAACTGGATTTCGTCGCTGAGAAAATCATGTGAATTTTCTCAAGATTTCGTGTTATAGGGGAGATCTACGCTGAGTGAAGAGAGAGAAGCATACCACGCGATGAACAGCAACGATGAAGTGGAGGAGAATCGGCCGATTCGGTGGCGCCGCCGCTGGTAGGGACTAGGGTGGCTTCTAGGTATGGCGGTCGAGTAGAGTTTTAGGAGGGGAGAATCGGAGGGAAAGCAAATTGTGGATAACTTTTTCCCTCCCTTTTTTTTGGGGGGGGGGGGGGGGGGGTTCAAACGAAGATGCCAAGTGGCGATTATAGAAGGCTTATCTTAACGTGCATGGATGTGGTACATGATTTAAACTCGTCAAATATTTAACAGCTATAATTGGTTGATTGTAATTGTAAACGTATAATGTTTACCGGTTATGTTAATGGATACAAAAATAATAATATTTAATTAAAGTTGCTTTATTTATAAAAATATATCATATATTTATATGTGTAGTTTTTTAAAAATGTGAAAAATTATGGATAAATTTACAAAATTTGTAAGTGTGGCACCCTTTCACTATATAATCATACCCCTTTTTTTTATCAAGGTTATGATAATATAGTTTAAGCATAAACAAAATACTTGAAAAATGTCTTGTATTAATGATAAATACTGCTTTAGAGCAATGAATGTGATTTAAATGTTGATATTGACCTTCTATCTTGCTATAATGTAATGTAAAATATCTTTTTCGACTTTTAGATCATTCTCTTTTTTTTATAAAAAAAACTACTTCCAAATTCTTATATGGTTGTAAGCACAGTGCAAATACATAGAGAGGGATTGTGGCAAACCTCACTACAACTTCATCATATGGTTGTAATAATTTGTAATATTCCTATATAT
>JACYFF010031956.1:1186194-1231793 GCA_017589665.1 Selenicereus undatus | reverse complement strand
GGGGGGGGGGGTGTTGGGGGAGGGGAGAGGGCGCTGCTGAGGGTTGGTTGGGGATGATTTTTGCTGTGATACCTTCACCCTGTAGGCTGTACCTTTCGCTTTTCATAATTGTTAATATTGACTCCATCAAATTTCTTTTTTTGCAGTGTCTATGACTCTAATTATGGGTATCTTTGGATCTGAGGATTTACAAATTGGCCCATATAGCTCAATCCTTTTAAATCCAAACCCCATATTTGTATCTTACTTAAAGGTGATGTCAGACATACTCACAGAACTCTATTTGAAGAAAAAGAGATACTCTCATAGTTCCAAGTTCCAACACCTCATTTGTAATGGATTTTTCCAATGGCATAATTATGCTTTATCAGATGGAAGCATCAGAAATGAAAGCTGCTCCAGTTGTTTATGGTTTCTACAAACGTCCCCCTCTAGACGTCACCAAGATATGGTCTCGGTCTCTGAGCACTTCTGTTAGACCTGATACTCACAAGGTATGTCCTCATTTGGAGCAATTGCTTTGTTCACTTGGCCGCGTTCCTTTATTTGTCTCCTTTTTCTTTGGGGAGGGGGATGAGGGGTTACATGTCTGCATTTGACTACTTAATTAATATAATTGCTTTATTTTCGTTGTTCGATTGTATAGGAATGGGTGCATTACCTGAACAAAGGATCTCAAGTTAATATCTCATACAACGTCCCGAGCTCATCCTCTTTGATACTTGTAATAGCAAAAGGTATGATTATATTTCTGGGGAGAATTTTTTGTCATCACTATCATTGAGGCAATTTCCTTTTGTCTCGACTTTATATAAAAGTAAATTCAAATGTTTTGATGCCTGCACTTGAGTTTGGATGCTTTTGACTTGGTATTCAATTTGTTTCTTTTCTTTTGCTTTATTCCTTCCGAAAGTTGGTGAGCATTTTCTTTTAGAAGAATGTAGAAGTTCCTCTCAGGAGTAGTATTTGTAGATGAGCATACCTTTGGAACTCCTGTGATTTCTATGGTCATTCCCATATCACTTCCCGTTGGACAGAGGATAATTTGGATGAAGGGGAACCTAAATAAGATTTATCCTGTATCTATGGTTTTTCAGGGATTGAAGGGTTGGCTGAATGGGTTGAGGATCCTTTATATCCAGATAGTGCTTTGTCGTGGAATGTCATTCGTGGTAAGAGCGAGCAGTATGTCATTATTTTACTACTGTTAATTAACTGCTAAAGACACTTGACAATGTTTAAGATTAATTATTAAAGTTCAATATTATTTTAAATTTCAACTTGCAGCGTTGTGATGTTGGCATCTTGTTTATTTCAGGTAATGGCACCATCAGACAGGATATATTGAAATCTTATGATTATTATGTTGCAATTGGGAACTTCAACTCTGAGGATGTTGAGGTATTGTTTCAATCATAATTCTCTTATGGATTTTTTTATTTCTTTCTCATGTGTGTTTCAAGTGCCTCATTGCACCTCCCCCCCCCCCTCTCGAAATGGTTCTGTGATGGTCCAAATTGTTTTGTTCAGAGAAGATTCAAACATGGCCTATGTTGCCTTCATATCTTGGTTGACAAATAAATACGATTGTAGGAAGTCTGAATGAGATCTTATGATTTCATCCTGATAATTGTGACAAAACAACAACACGGTAAAAACTGGCAGTTTGGATCCTGTTGAAGCCCTGGGGAGATCCAGATATCTCTGCAAACATTGAAATTGTTTCAAAGGACCTAAAGCAGGCTTTTTGGAGAATAAGTTTTAGATGCTTTATAACATTTGGAAGTGGGGTAGCTTAGTTTTAGAATGACTGGCTTTCAAGAAGGAAGATCAGGTTTCGATTTTTCCTAAATTCTGTGTGTGTGTAAAATTTACCCATCCCAATAAAATAAAATAAAATAAACATTCGGAAAGAGCACTAACTTTTCAAATTTTTTTTTGGAAAGAGCACTTAAAGCAGATGAGCTGGAAATAGCTGATTGTAGTGCATGAGTGGTATAAAATGTCAAGAAATTACCCATAATAAATGACATTAAAATGCTAAATTGCTTATAGTGAGGGGTTATAAACATTTGAGGACATGAATATTAAGCTGCTTATAGTAAAGGGTTAGAAACATACGACGATATGCTAAATGAGTAAGAAAATGAGTCAGAGCAGCGCTGATATACCAGTGCTGGATGAAGGATGTGCAGGATGAGGTGGTCCTTTGCTGAGGTCTCTGATCTTAATCCCTAACTACTACAAACTCTGGTGCATCTAGATACCCCCTCTGGATGTCTCCAAATCATCCTGCTAGTTGTCCAAGTCAATGTACTCTATTCGATTTGCTTCAAAATTTGCTTTAAGTTGATTTCATTTCAAATGGAAGGGATTCTGAGGCCACTCTTTCAAAATGAAGGTGCATTGATCTATGTTACAACTTGCAAATATGCACATATGTGGGTTTATCCATAATTCCGTATTGAATACTCTCTGTGTGAGATTGCAACCATCTTCTCTCTGATGTATAGTTAATTTGACGTAAGACAATGGAGAAAATGGATATTGTTTAAAGTTGATTTTAGGTTTTGGTCTTAATCAAAATGAGAATCAGAGTTAATAAATATCATTATTTATAACGGCAATGCGCCCCCCCCCCCTATACGTCTTCACCTAAGATATTAGACCAGTGGATACTATTGATGCTTTGAACTTCTTGGCCCTTATTTTGTTTGTCTTGCTCTTGTCCAACTTTGGGCGTCTGCTTTTCTTGGTTTTTAACTTTGTTTCTACATTGACAATCATATGTCTGTAGTAGAGTGCAACATCTGGAGGAAAGAGGGTAATATCAACTATCAGGAAGCAGAGATTGTTTCTGAATATCATCATTTTCTACTCTTCTTTTCTTTCAAAACTGCATATGGACAATTCTTATGCATTAATCTGCATGCTTCAGAAGCAAGTTTCAATAATCACCATAGATTTCTGTGTTTTTTGCGAAATTTTTCTGATTGTTGCTTTGAGTTTGTGTTATCTTTCTTATTTCCTTCATTCCCCAGATTTCTGGTGTTTAGAGAAGAAAGAATTATATTGAATGCGGTAAAAAAAGTAGTGACTAGGAGACAAGAAGATCTCGTAAAAAAAGAAGGGAGGGGGGTGGGGGTTCGAACATGACCACCTCACAGCTTTCCTAGCCCACTGTACATATTAGATGAGGACATCTGTTGAAGACTATGTTAGGCAAGACCCAAGGGGGGAAGATAAGCAGATAACCTTGACCCAGACAAGAGTTGCTTGGATGAATTGCTTATTTCTATTATCCTATATCATTCGATACAGAAAAGCACCGTACAGCATACATTCAAGGGATTTTTAAGCCTACTTGTTTCCTCCAAAGGTCTTGACCTTTTTCCAAATGATTGAGATTCTTTTCTCCTGAAAGGTCAACCTATCCAGATTTGCCGGACAGAAGAGAAGTGCAAGGAAAGTTGCTTCTTCATCTCCTGTTCCGGAATTCAACCCACGTATGCATCTGGGAAATCTCTTCGTGGCTTTGTGCATCTCCATCTCTCAAGCAGATTGTGAGTGTTAACTTTGTTAGGGACAGGAGCAGAGTCCTAGTGAGAGGTCCAATTGTGGAGCTGACATGGCATATTATTTTAGAAAAAGGAACATGAGGAGACTTGATAGTGTCTTTTAAAAACTGATTTCGATTTAAAATCCCTTTGTACAGGATTCTTCATGCTTTTTATTTCTTTCTTTCTTTTTTTTTTAATTTTTAAAATCAGAAGACAGAGAATACTAGGCTCTGGCAAATGAACTAAAGCTGTTCGCTTATTGAAATCTCAGCCAAGGACATGTCTCATAAGTGAAGGTTCCAAGAAGCATTTGCTTCACTGAAAGAGAAGTTGAAATTGATGCATTATGGAGAGAGACAGACGATGAATACTGAATAAGAGAAAGCAAGATTCAAGAATGACCCTCCTGGACATGCTCCTGGAAGAGGGTCTGTCTCCTGAACCTACTTTCAGACTTGAGAAGGGAGAAACAGGAGACTTCAGAGATGGCAATTGTCCATGCCTTGGTGCCCACCCATTCTGTATACTCTTGCGTCGTTTTGGAACACAGACAGTCACTCAATGAAAAACCCTAGCTGTTTGCCTGTCTAACACCATGTTCTTAGATACTGAATCACCTGGTGATGTAGGACGCTCTAAGAGCAATTCCCACACCTAGAAAATAACACAAGAACTTCTGAAAACTTAATAATTCAATGCAAGTGTGTCTTTTCCCAAAGCACGAGGGGGGTTTATATAGGAATCAATACAGCTGAAAAGAATATAAAATAAATCTAAAGATTATGATAAGATTTGATAACTAAGAATAATATAGGAAAATAAAAGATTTTATCCTAAAACAGGATTCCTAGATTACGAAATCTCCTATTCTTCATAGAATATACATTGCCATAGAATTCTTTAGGAGATACGACATCATTCTCCCCCACCGGAAAAGAACTCGACGTCGACGAGTTGTCTTGGAGGTACCACTCTAAAAGAGTCGGATTCATAGCACGAAACTCATCTTCAATAATCCAAGTAGCATCTGATTGGGCCGTCCTGACCATTGCACCAGGAAGCGTCGGAACCCACCACGAGAAGAGGACATAAACTCATCATCTAACACCGCCTCGATGTCAGTCTGCGACTGTGGTAAAGGTGGAAGTCTGGGGACCTGAGTACCTGCAGAAACCCCAAAAGGAAGACAAGGAGGCTCGAAAGTACCTCGATGAAGAGTGAGATCATCCACATTGAAAATAGGACTAATACCTAAACTGTCATGGAGATCAAGTACATATGCATTAGATCCCAACTTTCGAAGGATTTGGTAAGGTCCCATGGCACGAGCGTGAAGCTTTTTGAGGGGAGTTTTTGGGTAATTGTTCAGGTCGAATCCGAGCCATAACAAAATCACCCACCTCAAAATTCGCAGCTCTGCGATGTATGTCGGCGGAATGCTTATAACTGTCATTGCTTAAAGCAATCTTGCGTCGAATCTTAGCATGCAAGTCATGAATATGCTGCGCAAATGTGGATGCAGGATGTGACACGCTGGCATCAGGTGGGAGGGGAATGAGGTCAGCAGGGGTATGAGGAGAGTAACCATGGACAATCTCAAAGGGACTCTTACCTGTGGTTCTATTGACTGCATTGTTATATGCAAACTCAACAAGGGGTAAAGTTAAATCCTAAGTGCGTTGTTTCTCGCCCACAACGCATCTAAGTAACTCCTCTAGACTGCGGTTAACAACCTCAGTTTGCCCATCCGTTTGAGGGTGAAAGGCTGCAGAAAATTTCAAAGTAGTACCACACAGTTTTCATAAGGTCTTCTAGAAATAGCTCATGAATTTGACATCCCTATTAGACACTATGGAAGTGGGAAGACCATGCAACCTAACAATCTCTCGATAGACTAACTTAGCAATATGTGAAGCGTCAGCTGTCTTGCTACATGCAATAAAGTGGGCCATCTTAGAAAATCTGTCAACCACAACTAAGACTGAATTAAGACCATGAGATGTTCTAGGAAGACCTAGTACAAAGTCCATGCTAATGTCCTTCCACGGAGCATGTGGGATAGGAAGAGGGGTTTAAAGTCCTGTATTGTGCTTCTTAGTCTTAGCTAACTGACAGGTGCGGCACTGAGACACAATGCGAAGTACATCTCTTTTGAGAGAGGGCCAATAGAAGCGATCTACAACCAAAGCAATGGTCCTATCTTTACCTAGGTGGCCAGCTAATCCCCCAGCATGCATCTCCCAAACTAAGAAGTCTCGGAACGACGTCTTAGGAATGCATAACTTGGACCCCCGAAACAGGAAACCGTCATGAATGACAAAGTCAACGTGATGGTTGCGATTTCCAGGCGAAAGGTCCGAGTAAATGAGTGAAAAGTCAGGACAAGAGGTGTAAGTGCTCAAAACCGAGAACCTCAACCCGCATTGTCTGTAAGATGCATCCAATGGAGCTGAGGGCATCAGCTACCTTGTTCTCAACACCAGATTTGTGCTTAAGGACAAAGGAGTACTTACTAATATACTCAATCCACCTAGCATGCTTAGGGTTGATATTAGACTGAGAATTCCAATGCTTAAGGGCCTCATGATCTGAATACACAACAAATTCATGCGGGAGAAGGTGATAGCGCCAATGATGAAGGGACTGAAGCAGAGCATACAACTCCTTCTCATAGGTGGTATACTTAATCTGCTTAGATTCACTAAGCTTTTCACTAAAGAAAGCTATAGGGTGTCCCTCCTGGCTTAACACTCCAATGCCATATCCAGAGGAATCGCAAGCAACCTCAAAAACCTTACTAAATTCAGGATGCCTAAGGACTTGAGCAGTTGGCATCATCTCCTTAATCTCCTTAAAGGCAGATGCCGCTTTAGAAGTCCAATGAAATGGGCCTTTCTTCAAGCAGTCTGTAATAGGTGACATGATAGAGCTGAAGTGTCTGATAAACCTTCTGTAGAAGGAAGCAAGACCATGAAAACTCCTAGCCTCAGTAAAGGCATTAGGTTCAGGCCATTCTCTAATGGCTCTAACTTTATCAGAGTCAGCGGAGATACCTTGAGCGGACACAATGAATCCTAAAAAGAGGACTTAGGTTTGAAGGAAGATGCATTTTTTCAGATTAGCAAAGAGCTTGGCCTCTCTAAGTGCGTACAGGAGTTGCTTGAGATGGTCAACATAGTCTGTCCCGGACTTGCTATATACCAAGATGTCATCAAAATAGACAACCTGAAATTTTCACATAAATGGCTCAAGAACGTGAGTCATGAGTCTCATAAAGGTACTGGGAGTGTTGGATAGCCCAAAAGGCATAACCATCCACTCAAATAAGCCATCTTGGGTCTTAAAGGCAGTTTTCCATTCGTCTCCTGGTCTAATACGGACTTGGTGGTAACCACTACGCAAGTCTATCTTAGAGAACCAGCTAGCCCCAGCAAGACAATCAAGCATGTCCTCTAACCTTGGAATGGGAAACCTATACTTGACTGACATCTTATTGATGGCTCTACTATTGACACACATCCTCCACGATCCATCATTCTTAGGTGTAAGGAGGGCAGGGACCGCACAGGGACTCATGTTATGACGAATGAAGCCCTTAGACAATAGGTCTTGAACCTGCTTATTCAATTTTGCTCGCTCAGTTGGATTCAACCTATAATGGGGAAGGTTAGGGAGTTGGGAATCAGGGACCAAGTCAATAGCATGTTGTATGTCACCAAGGGAAGTGAGCTCACTAGGAAGTTCCTCAGGGGCAACATCGACAAATTCTTTAAGCAGGTCATCAATCTCAACGTGCAGGTCTTGGAGAGACAGGTCGCCCGAAGGGACGTTAGGGAAGGCAATGGAGTCTGAAGCTAGCTCCCTAGCTAAGATTTTTAGGAAGAACTTGTTAGAGTTTTCCAGTCTTTCAAAAGATCTGTGGTGAAGGAGGGAAATAGTTTCCCTAGGAGGAGTAGACATGCTGTGGGGAGAGGATAAGGTTGAGGAAGGTTTGGGACCTGGGGAAGACAGCAACTCTCTAGGTCGACATGGATTAAGAGTGATGTTCTTATTCATGTACCTAAGGGTATAAGTGTTCTCTCTCCCGTCATGTGAGACATTCCGATCATAAAGCCAAGGACGACATAGGAGAATGTGAGCGACATCCATTGGGAGGACATCACATAAAACCTCGTCCTTGTAACCACCAATCTGGATCGGAATCTTAAATTTATGGGTAACTGTGAGGTGAGTCTTGTTGACCTAGGTTACTTTGAAAGGGTGGGGGTGAGGTTCTACCTTAAGATGATAACGCTCTATAGCGGCCTCAGCAACGACATTCATGGTACTGTCACCATCTATAACCATTTTCATAAGAGTTTCCCCACACCTCACAAGAGTATAGAAGATGGTGGTACGTTTCCACTCATCGTTCATGGTTGGGTTGGCTAAAAGGCATCTCACAACTCCAAGATGTGCATCATGGAAAAGACTATTCTCAACATCAATAAGATTTTCAAAATCTCCCTCATGGTTGACAACCTCTTCCTCAAGTTCGGATGGTCCAAACGACTCATGTTCTAGGGTCAGGGTACGGTGAGGGCATTCAGAAGCATAATCACCTCTCCCACAACAGCTAAAACATTAGACTGGGTTACGAGATGTACCAGAGGAAACTCCCTGTGGGGCTACTCTAGGTGGGATTTGAGGGTTGGGACCCTTAGAAGTTGAAGCACTCATAGAAAACTCATTCATCTTAGGGACAGATTGGACAGGGGCCCTAGAGGAAGGAGCAGCACGTCGCACGGGGTAAAGCTTATCAAGTTTTTCAACCTCTAAAGCGTTGTGTTAAGCCTCATCGAGAGTATAAGGCGCAGATAAGGTTACTTCCCTCTTAAGGTTAGTCCGTAAGCCTCGAATAAAGTGGGCTATGGTAATGGAAGGATCCTCTAGAAGGTCACAACGTTGAGTCAATTTCTCAAAACTATTAATGTAATCAGACATCTCATACTAGTCAAAATAGTCCTCCATAGCAACTATCCAGTCAGAAAAAGTAGTAGCATCTATCTTTACATCAAAAGAGGATACATCAACTTTCACCTTTTGAGTAATATCAGAGTACCCCTCATGAACACTCCTACGGTCAGATTCAAGGTCTGCATGCCTAGGCTCCCTAGGGTTACCTGTTCTCCTGTCATTTCTACGGGTGTCGAACCGACGGTTCCTATGGTCCCTTTGGTCATACCTCAAGTTACTTCCCTCCCCTTGCATTCGAGGGTTAGATGGGGTCACTACTTCTGGTTTCCTCTCCTCAAGCTCATTAGCTTGACTTGACTTATAAATGACCCACTGACGACGATCATTCCCCCCTACAATTAGGTCAGGGGAAAATTGGGGTGGGGTTTGAGGTTGTTCAAGTATGGGTAACTTCTCAAATGCTCGAGTAAGTTTGTCAATTTTGGCCTTGAGCTGGTCAAGCCTAACATCTTGACGGTCAAGCCTAACATCTTGACGGTCAAGCCTTTCAGATAGGGTGTTAATTTGAGATTGGTAAGGCTGTTTGGGTGAGGATGACATGGTGGATGCAACTATGAATGCAAGATGTAAGTGCTGAAATTAAATCAAGTTGCAATCGTAACGACAGCGATAAACAACCACTACACACACCACAAATCACAAAAGTTTGATATGGATTATTGAGATGACTTGAACCAAGAAGGAAATAAGCAACAAGGAAAAATCAGGATCTAAGCAACACTCACAAAAACCCGAACAATTAGGAATTAGGCTACTTTCGCTATGGAGAATCAAATTCTTGTCGAAGTAAATTGAGATCCTCGTACCTCTTGGCGATTTGCGAAGTAATGGCTTAGGTTCCATACCTCTGCAGCAACAAAACTAAATCAAGTGTTGTTGGAACACTTATAGGCAGTGACGTTTTGGAACGATCAGCAGTAACCACGGAGGCTTCTTAGGCTCTTAGCACTAAAACCAAAACGGTGGCACTAAAAATTCCCACCTGCCTGACAGTCTCTGACCTTGTCTCCGTCAAAAACCAAAACGGTGGCAATAATTGCGACATTCTTGTGCTGTTAAGAGAGACTTGAAAAGAAACAAGAAATGCAAGGCAGCGGAAGAAACATGAGAGCCTTGATCAATCTGATCTTCCATTTAAAAAACAATTGCGGTCTTTTCTCCCATCAAACCTCTTACAAACCTTTTTGAAATCTATACCCTGAAAGGAGAAAGGGATGGATTACCTCTTTAAGAATATACAAATGAGGCGGCGCCCGGTCAGGACCAAGCAAGGACTTAGGCGCATATATGTATCGACCTTATTGGGATTAAGCCCCACATCTTGGAAATTGTAACGTAGGAGTTGGAATGTGGTCAACCCATTCTGGATGCCATCCAGCATGCGACTTTCCCATGAGCACTCTCATGTAGATATTAATCTACCAGTGGTGTAATGGCGGGGGGAAAGTTGCAACAAACTAAGATTGACACTGACTGTTAACTATGACAAGAAAGGAAGCAAATCCGAAGTAATCCTGATTGCTGTCCATCACTCTATTCAAAAACTCCCATCAAGTGCCGACCCTACATTATAGTGCATCTTCAGTGCAGGCCTTCATCCTTCCTAGCATCCTCAACCAGGTATAGCTGTAAGGGCAACATCTAAAATCTACATTCTTCCTATCCAAAAACTCTCTCTCTCTCTCTCTCTGGTGAAAGCATTATGAGTAGATGAGAGCTATGTTACTCAAGACTCTTTATTAAACTCTCTGTTGCACCTCATGACCTGTGCTTGCACTCATAACTCCGACTGGGATGTGAACAGTTGACGGATTATTTTAGACCAAAGACGTGCAAATTTCAGAAAATGGTGAATCCAACTCTTTGATATATACCCCAGTTGGAGTGTTGGACCAGTCATGTAGGTCTGAGTAATAAAGCTCAATGTAACATCCTCCATTTGCGTCATGTCATCATGTCTGTGTGTTCATGTTCTTGATTTATTCACAGGGGCTGAAAGGTCATCTAGTGGCCATCATTTTCCAAAGCTCCAGGATACAGCTTGACGGTCGCCCTAGCCCTGAGGCTGTTCATGAGCAATCCAAAAAAGTCTAAACCATGTAGTAGCATGTACCCCATTCTTAGCACTGGGCATCTGCCAGGGTTTAAGGATAGAGCTCGTAACAAAACCAGAGTGATGCATGGGAATTCAATTTTGTTCCTTTTTTTTTGGGTTGGGTTGGGGGTGTGGAGATTTTTGAGTGAGATGTAGACCCGCATCTTGGATAACTGACGGATTTGCTAAAACAGGCTTTTGCTATTTGCACCACATAAAGTAATGAGTGCTGCACTGTTGTATGGCCATATTGAGACTATAAATGCATATTAAAAGGTTTTTAGTTTTCATGCTCTAAGAACTAAAAGCTGATAAGACCGATGAGTGCCAAAATCACAGCTGACATATTCCGTTGCATTAGTCATGTTCTTATTGTGAAACCTGATCCTGCCTACTTTCAGTTAGCTTTCTGGTTATCATTTGTGTTTGAGATAATCTATTGTGGGACAAATGAGACAATAGGATCTGCTTTATCATCTGCGCTGACAAATGCAGAGGAAATATGGTAGCCATTTATGTAGCTTCCAGCTTTTGGTTTCTGCTAGCAAGCACATGAACTAGGATCACATGTAAATTAGTATCCTTGAAGGTCATTAGCATCATTGAGAATCTGGTGACCCGATCTGGTTGTTATGTTCTGTTCATCTGTTTTTCATGTTTTGGCCATCATCATCCGTTGTCCATTTTGATACATTCCTCATCATAGAATCTATCTTATTCAGAACTTTAAATTATAAACTTGTAGGATACAATAGTGTATGTGTTCTATGCTTTTGTAAGTGGAATGACCTCAGTATCCTAGTGATGTTGCCTTTCCATGAATGGACCTCCTGTTTTGGGCACCCTTGAGTTAAGTAGCAACCTGAGCTCTTATTGTGCACGTTATCATTGAAGATTATCGAAGCCATGGGTCTCCAAATCCATGCAGAGTAAAGAATGCCAATTGATTTGGTAAGTGCCTTGTGGCATAAAATTTAAAAATGAAACGGCCGCACTAGAAGGACATAATTGATTCTTTTTCCTGGTACAAGCAAGGGCATGAATGACAAAAATTTCCACAAAGAAGATAGTGAGTGCATCTACTTTTTGGAAGCGCAAATTCTCCTGACTCACAGCATTATCATAGCATATGATGTTAGGAATAAACATACTGGGTAAATTTTTATTCAAAGTTAAACATATTCTATGGTATTTTCTTCTTTATGTTACATTATCTGAATTGTGTATTACATCTGGCTTTATGAAGGTGCGATTTTGGGCAACCTTATAGGTTTAGATTATGATGGACTGAAGCAAAATGGCTCACTAAACAACCCCAGCTTCTTCTGTATTGCAGTAGGTAGTGAAACACATCTTAAATCCTTACTAGAAACAAATAAGTTAAAATACTAGGCTTATTTTTTTAAAAAAAAAGTTACTAGAGTTATTTCTTATGTGTCATAAATTATTGAGACTTTTAACGTTCTTGCTGTGTAAAATCTTCTGTTTTAACTTTTGCCATTAGTTATAGATTCTGCCAGCTCATATATCTTGCTTCCCATTTTTTTCTACTTTCAGTTTAAAGATGTGACGTGCTGCTATTGTTTTGTTTCCACTTTCTGAGCAGGTTGGACTGTACTTCTCCATAAGATCTACCATGTATGACATCACAGATTCATATTACAAGTGCAATTTGACATGCGGTTTATGCAGTTTTAAGATACTTTTCCCTGAAGGAAATGTAGGTGTATTGACCACCCCTGGACCAAATGAGGTAAGCCCCCCACCCCCCCCACTCCCAAAAAATTATTCTCTGTATCTGTTTAAAGGACCTGCATAATGGTGAAAGACATCCATTGCTACTCTAGTGGAAACTGAAGAGCATTTAGTCGCATGGCAGGTTTAAACCTCCGACAGAAATCAGTGTGCAGAAACTGAGAAAGAGAATATGGTAGTGGAGAGGATCCAAATTTGATGTTAAATGTAGTGTGGCAAACAAGCCAACAATATCCTGTCATCTGAGAGAACTAATGTAGCATGCTAACATGGACAGCAAGTTAGCAATGCATAGTAGTTTTTTGGGTGTAAACGTCTCATGTGAAACAGAGTACAGAAAGGTCTCACTCAATGAAGGAAAAGGACTCGAAAAGAAAACAGAGCTCCTTCAAGTGATGCATTTTAGGTTATTTTGAGGTTTATGTTAGCAAAATATTAGTAGTGGAGCTGTGGGAAAGAGAGGGTGAGGTTGTTGGCTGGTTGTTGTGTTTAAATCCTGGAGTCATTTACAGCTTTTGTGACATGCCATTTGGGTACACGCAGGGTGCTGGAAGTGAAGTTTATGTCAAATTGTCCTATGAACCACGCTGGATGACATATTTTCTTGGTATAGGTATATCTTACTTTTGCTTTTCCGTCATAGTTCATAGTTTGAATTGTAAATTGCTGTTGTACTTTTTTTTGGGGGGGGGCGCCCAATCCTACTGTTTTGAATTGTAAATTGCTGTTGTACTTTTTTTTAGGCGGTGGGTGCGGGGGGCAAGGAAATCCTACTGTTTTCTTTTTGTCTTTGTCCTTGTTGAGATTGATTTTTGAAGTGCAAAAAATAAAGAAAATTTGAACACAGTTCCAATATCAGGATAGTATTGGCTCTGACCCCCCCTTCTCCCAAAAAAAAAAAGAAAAGAAAATGCAGAGTTCACTGTCTGGACTCTGGAAGCTTGGGGTTATCATGTTGCATACTTGCATCTGGTTCTGGACCTGTATGATAATTGAAAGTATAGAAATATTAAATTGTCTTAAGCAGTTTATAACAGGCCTGCTGGATCTCAATTTCTTCTTTCCTTTTCCTACATGTAGGTGGAATGACTTCGATCATGTTATGGGCATTCAACTTCTTCAATAGGATCAGGCGTAGCAATGAAGATATGTTGGAAAATCAATCGAGGAACGTGGGCCCCGAAAGAGCTCCTTTGCTGCTCCAAAAAGACGATGATCTCTCAAGCTTGGGTTCATCTTATGATTCTGGTTCCCAAAATGGCGAGGATTATCAAGACTTCTTGGAAGAAGGACCCTGTGATGGGGGGTCTGGTGGAGGTGGTGGAAAGAAGTACCACCCCGGGCAACTTTGTGTGATATGTTGTGATGCACCTAAAGATTGCTTTTTCATTCCTTGTGGCCACTGTGCATCGTGTTTTGAATGTGGAGTAAGGTATATACCGATACTGATACTAGTACTCGTGCTTTCGCATTGGCAAACTCACGAGGCAAGTAGCTCAGACGGAGGATGAGGGGACACGAGGCTTAGTAAACATTTGGGGGGGGGGGGGATGTGTCCTGGAATTTCCATTGATCGGGAGGGCTTAGTAAATGTGAGGACGAGAGTTTATCCGCCCAACCCCCCCAAAAAAAAGCCCCAACCCAAAAGAAAAAAGAACTAGGGTTGCAACTGATATCATGGGCTCTCCAAGATAATTTAGAATGTGATGATTGGTTAATATGAATTCCTTGCCTAATATAAATGTTGTTTTCGATGTTTTTGCAGAATTGCAGAGGTTGCCGGTACTTGTCCTATATGTCGACGTAGAATGAAGAAAGTTAGGAGGATATACAATGTATGATTTGATGGATAATTTGAAGTCCCTCCTTGGGACCTTATGTCTCGAAACTTCGCTTGCTTCTGGTTGTCGTCCATGGTGGTTTATCTGTGAAGCATCCATTGTTTGCCCATTACAGCGTTGAAGGTGGATGCTCAAGCCCTTGCTATTCTTTTACTGTTTTAGCATCCCCCATTTGTTGCTATATCTTGTAAAAAAGTAACCCGTACATACCAAATACATGTAAAATATTGTACACAATCCAATATTCTGTGGTCTACTCACTTCATTGGCAGGGAGAAGAAGATTATGCCCCTTGCTGCTTGTATTTGAAACGAATCAATCAATTTCAATTGATAAAGGTGTATTGAATTGTTTTCTTTCATCAATGCGTTTCCGTCTTGTGATACAATGACATTTTCCGTCTTGCTTGGTCACACAATCAGATATAACTCAAATTGAGAATGAGTTGTCAATGCACTGGGAACGAAATTAAGAGATCCCCGTCCTCGGTATTCACCATCGAAGCATAGGAACTATTTGATCTTACGTTCTTCGGATTCAGATTGGCACCGCTCAAAACTTATTCAGTTGCTCAGGTCTCGGTTATTTTGTGAAGTGGGAGGGAAGCAGGGTTGGACATGATTTAGCCCATGTTCAGCATGACGGCTTTGGTATAGAGATATGGGATATGGATGTCTACGATGTATCATTGAAAGGATGGATGTCAACATGTATGAGTTTATTAATTCTGATATTAAGTAAACCCTCCTCTCCCTTCCCCCCTAAAAAAAAACTTTAATTTGATTAAGTTGTTAATATTCCTTAAAATGAGTGAAAAGTCAAACGGAAGGGAATACATAATCAAAGAGTAAAGACATAGGTTAGTAGCGATCTTATGTCAATTGCTATAAGTAAGAACTATCTTTTCATTGATCTTGACAAAAGATTGGTGTTAGTAAGTTTAACAAGTAAATTCTTATAATAGTTATCAAAGGTTTGGGTTTCAAACCCATCTATATTTATCGTTACGCTTCATCCAATAACAACAACTCTCAGTATCGCTATCGTTTTTGTAAGGTACAAGAAAATTCAGACATCGATACCTTAACTTATGACAACAACAAGGACACCTCCTACTATCACTTTGCTTTTATGAATTTTGAGAAAATTCAGATGCAGACAACTTTATTATGGGCCCTTTAACAAAAAATTTAAAAAAAAACTACCGATCACCGGCCCAATTCATGTTCTGTTTGTACTTTCATCGTCCCTCTTGTTTCTCTCTCCTTTCTCCCTCACTGGACCACCGCTTCCGATAACTGCCGGCCAAACCAAAGTCCTTAGCCTCAACGACTCATACACAGACGAGCAATCAATCACACATATTAGATACAGAGGAGAGAGAGAGAGAGAGAGAGTAGAGAGAGAAAGGGAGCAGACGACAATGGGGGTGGATTACTACAAGATTCTCCAGGTAGACAGAAACGCCAAAGATGAAGATCTCAAGAAAGCTTATCGCAAGCTCGCCATGAAATGGCATCCTGATAAAAACCCTAATAATAAGAAGGAAGCTGAAGCCAAATTCAAACAAATCTCCGAAGCTTACGATGTAATTTCTTTGCTTTGATTTCTTACTTCATTGTTTTGAATTTGAATTTGTATTGATTGTTGATGTGTACTTGATTCGTTTATGTGTTAGGGTTTACTGGAAATTATAAAAGATGAAATTTTGTGCCCTTGATTAGGCTTTGGGTGACCCTCAGAAGGAAACTGTTTTAATTTTTTTTTTTTTGCGGGTTCTGAAGTATTTAGTGTTGGTGTTTCATTGATTTGTTGATACAATAGGGTTTACTGAAATTACAAAAATTGAATGATTTTGTGCTATTTAGGTTTTGAGCGACCCTCAGAGGCGAGCTGTTTACGATCAATATGGCGAGGAGGGTCTTAAGGGGCAAGTTCCACCCCCGGGATCCGCTGGATTTCCCGGCAATTCCGATGGTGGCAGCGGGTTCAACTCATTCCGGTTCAACACCCGTAGCGCGGACGATATTTTCTCGGAGTTTTTCGGGTTTTCGAGTCCGTTTGGAATGGGTGGTATGGGGGACATGGGGGGATCTCGTCCTGGGGCCTCATCTGGCTTTAGCAGGGGAGGTTTGTTTGGAGAAGATATTTTTTCTCAATTCAATCGGGGAGCTGGAGGTGCTGGGGAGTCCACTATGCCACGGAAAGCGGCCGCTATTGAGAGGACCTTGCAATGTAGCTTGGAGGATTTGTATAAGGGGACTACCAAGAAGATGAAGATCTCAAGGGACATCATTGATTCTTCTGGGTAAATGCCACCATCATCCTACCTTGTGCTTTGATGTTGATAGGTTGTCATTGATTTGTTGGATTGTGATGCCTCATAGATGTATATTGGTAGGTCGAGGAGTTTGTTTTCTTTGTGATGCACTGATGTGCAATATGTTTGGTCCATCTTTGATGCCTTGGCAATGCCTGACATTGTTGGTGCTGTTTAGGCCGAGTTGCTTCACGTAAAGAAATGGTATTTGAGAGGGATATTACATTATTACTCTTGATCTGATGGGGATGCTGTTGTGCTGAAATCTGGAACTCCAATGTTTGGTGCACTTTCCTAATGTGCTTGATGTCGTGAATGTGAATATTTAGAGTGACCAGGTTTTTTGTTTTCCATTATTTGTTTTTGGGAGGGGAGGGGGGTGGAGAGGGTGTGCACATGAGACAAAAAGGCTGATGTTGGCTTGATTTGAACTGAGGTCTTTGTTAATAATTCCAAGGACTTTACCAGCGAGGACTTTATGAGATAGCAGCTAACTGACACCCATCCGGTCACTAGTTATGTTAGACCATGATATTTCTCTAGCCAGATTGTTGTTATGGTGCTAATATCCTGCCTGAATTTCATTCTCTTCTAGATCATTACTGCGATTTCTTTCATCATATAGTGTTCAAGTTCATTTCATTATATTATATTCTAATCTTCAGTTCCAGATAGCTTAATAATTGTATATATGCATTAGTGCAAAGGTCTTTTGTTTTTATAAATTGGCCTTTACTGTTTTGTATATAATGTGACAGTATGCCTCTTAGTTCTCTCCAGATACCTAAACCTAGGGAATTATTTTAAGAAATTTGGTTACTTAGAGTTGTCTGATAACCCATTCAACTCTATAGCCAAGCCTATCTTCCCAGTGGGTGGATCATAAGGATTAAATTGTAGAAAATTTCAAGATGTTTGTCTTTCAGAGAATAGTAGTTATGATTTTTAATTAGTTCAATCTGTTGAATTTGATTGATGTTTTCAACTGATACAATCAAATGATTATTCTAGAGAAGGCCATAATGAGCAAAGACATGTGATTTTGTGCTGGTTTGGTGAGATGAATAGGGTGATCAGTTTGGCTCTTGGTAATGGCTTTGTCTGTTGGATATTAAGCATGAGTAAAGTAGGGAGGTCCTATTCTGAAAGTTGGTGTTACTAGTGCATGGTTGGTGGTTCTGTGGAATTATATGAATGAATAGGTTCATGATTATAGCAACAATAACCATGTGATCCTGCCAAGGCATGGTTTGGCTAGATCTAGTTTCATGATTACATGGCACAAGTAGGCTAGAAGAAATTTTCAGGATTTTGGTGGATTTCTAAGATATGATTGACTCAAGGTAGACGTTTGTGTGAAGTTTCTAGTTCACAATCCTTCTTGGCCTTTTCCTTCTGTAAGTTTTTCAGTCATTGCAGATGGCTTGCAGTTTCATTTGATTCTTTTTAGTATTGATCTGTGATATTGCCGAAGCTTTCTCGTCTATGTTTGACAAAGACTCTGTTTCTGTGTTAAATACTGTTGACTAGATGTGATGGTTTTATTGTGCTGCTGAATATATCAATAATGGCTGTAGTTAGGCAATGTATAACCTACCTCTGGATGAAGTATATGTGAGTACTGGTTTTCATCGTGTTAATGTTCATTAATGATATGCGAAGGATCTTATCATTTGTGAAAGAGTGTCAAGTTTGACCTTTTTGATATGCAGCTGTTGCAATCACCTTGGTAATTTTTAGTTTAATATTAATATTTTTTTGTCTTTTTGGTGGGTTCATTGTTCATATATTCAGGGATTTTTATGATTAGTTGAGAGTGGGATTGCCTGTATTTCTTATTTACCATTCTTAGGCTTCCCTTGGCCCTTCATAGTTGAAAATATCTGCCTTGTATTGTTTTGACATATGAAAGACAGCCTCAGAAAAAAGACATGTGGGCTTATTGAAATATGGAAATAGTGTGGTATATTTGTCCTTGCCAAAAGTAGAAACAATGGCTATGTTTGTATGTATTGGCATCTTTTGTTTGGGCACTTTCACTATGGTCTTTTGAGATGAGGACGTGTTAAATGTTTCCTCTAAGATGAAGTTAATGTTTCTGTGGTTTCAGTTCACTGCTTAACTGCATTATTAGTTTAGTTCTAATATGTGCATTTTGAGATATACTTTTCCCTTTCCCCATTAGGTCTTCTTCCCTACAATCCCTCCAAAACCACAGAGTCACAGCTACTTTGTTATATGTATTAGACATTGTTATCATAAAAGCGTATTTGCCTTTTGCTTCACCACAACCCTTTTTTATTCAACAGAAGGAAAAGTTTAAGCCAGCATCCAAAGGTCCTGTTTTTTGTGCAAATATCTTCTTAGATAGTAGCAGGATTCAACTGTCACAAGCTTGAGTATGGTCACTTTAACTTTCCTATTGTGAATTGGGGTTCACCTTGGGTTTTGGACAACAGTTCAGGGCTGCCAGTGCTAGCTTGAAGTTGGAAAATGATAGATGGGTGGTACTTCAAGAGTGGGCATCATTGGTGGTCTTTCAGATGTGTTCAGGACTTGGAAAGATACTAGAATCATGCTTCAAACTGGTTATAGTGGAATGTACTACTTGTGTGAGGCTTCACTGCAGTTTTATGAATCAGTTAAGACATTCGTGATTGTTAAGTCCCTCTCTTGCTTTGGAGTATCCCCAAAATTATTCTCTTTGAACTAAAACTGGATTGTGAATGGCAGCTTTTCATTTGTACTGAGTAACATGTACTTGCCTCCAAGTAGAATAGGGCCTAAGTTGCTTCTGTATTGCAGTGATATGTGTTTTACTTACATAAATTAGGAGGCAGCTTTGAGGGCTTGCAGATTTGGCAATCTAAAAAGAGGGGGGGCGGGGGAGCTTTTGAATTTGCATTGGGATGTAAAATGTAAGTATTTTGCCAGTGTTATTGCTGGACCTTTTTTTTTGTGTGCATGCATGCGCACGCGTGTTGGTGGGTGGGTAGTTGGGTGGGTGTAGGGGCGTGTCTGTGTGTGCGTGCATGAACGTGTTTTTTAACTTTTTTTTTGGGTGGGGGGAGGGATGTGTTGGGGATTGGGGATGTTGTATGCATTTACCAGATGTAGGTTATTATCATCCATTTCACACATCTACTTCTGTATGAGGGGTAGAGAGCTTCTTGCGTGGACCCAACTTGTGCTTGGTTGTGTTCTTCATTTTGTTTTGGGTAGGGAACTTGGTCATTAGGGAGGATGTTTGGTCCTATATAATGGTCTTAATGCAGCCTCCCTTTGTACAAATTTCTCAGTATTAACTGCCCTGATGTTAATTTTTTCTAACTTCCTTGAAAATGCGTGTGCTTGGTCTTCACCCGGTGGTCTCTATCTTACTGATGCCTCAATAGTCAGTCATCTTTTTGTCGGCCCTAGGTGTTTCTTTAAGCTGCAGGGTTGTCTTTCTGCTATGTCTTCTGCACATCCTCTCACTAAACCTATTTATGCTGAAGCTAACAGCCATTCATCATGGTTGCAATGAATCATCTGCTCATCCTTTTATTCCTTTTGTAGGAGGCCATCTACAGTGGAAGAGATCCTCACAATTGAGATCAAACCAGGTTGGAAGAAGGGAACAAAGATCACTTTTCCCGAAAAGGGGAATGAACAGCGGGGTGTTATACCCTCGGATCTAGTCTTCATCATTGATGAAAAGCCCCACAGCGTATTCAAGAGGGATGGCAATGATCTCATAGTCACTCAGAAAATCTCCCTCGTTGAAGCTCTGACAGGTTACACGGCACAAATAACCACTCTTGATGGGCGTAATCTAACAGTTCCTATCAACTCAGTCATCAGCCCTACGTACGAAGAGGTAGTTAAAGGGGAGGGTATGCCGATCCCCAAGGAACCCTCAAAGAAGGGCAACCTAAGAATAAAGTTCAACATCAAGTTCCCAACCAGGCTTACTTCAGAGCAAAAAACCGGCATCAGGCGGTTGTTAACATCTTGACTGATCAGTTAATCTGTGTATTCCTTCGTTCCGACTCTGCTGTTTTATACTGGGGATCCCAAATTTAATTGATCAATGTTTATGTCACTTTGTGTTTCTGCTGGTTTTAAGATTTTGTACCATTCTTTCCACTATATTTCCATGCTCCATATGAAGCTTTTGTTTGACAGTTCTTTAAGACGAGCATAAATGACAAGGCGGGGTTGGGTTGTTCACTGAATCTTGTGTTGTCTTCACTTTATTTGGAAAGTACCTGCAGAAGTATTGCGGAATTGAAGTGCATGCAACAATTTATTTCTTAAAAATGCTCTCTTTCTAGTGATTTAAACTTGAAGAACATATAACATATGTGGTGAAGAAATTGCATTTTTATATTTTTATTATTATTATTTTTTTATCAAACTACTGTGAGCTATTGAGTATTTCAAAATATCGACTCATTAGAAATATAAATTTAAATATTCTTCATTAATACTTCTCAGTTTCTCATATTTGAGGTGCATTGACACTTTGGATGCAGCAATTTATGCCAAAGAGAATTTGGGAGGTTAAAAATAGAAAGTAAATAGAAAAAAAAAGACTCAAAAAGCAAGCAAAAATTTGTCATGTATTTCAAAATTTTCAATGGTTTTCATTCATGTCAAATGGTCGAATATAATAAGAAATGTCAATAATTGAAAATTTGGATTTGTATTTGTATATTTGTTACTTTTCACGTGAAGAGTTTCCATTATTAACAAACAAAGTGACTCGCCTTTAATTATTAGACCTAAATTATTTAAAATCACATCTGATTCACGCATAAAGTAAAAAGGACGATTCGGTATAATAATCAGGTCAACTGAATTAAAAATCATTATAGATATTTAATAAAATCGACCCTTATATAAAAACAAGTATATTTTCCCTTGCACCAAAAAAATAAAAATAAAAATTGCATGTATATTTTGGCACAAAGTCTTTTACATCTTTACACCAAGCAACAATTAACTTTGATTTGCACTCCAAAAAAAGAAAAAAAAAAAGAAAGGTTAATTTTCGCTGGCTGTCACGTACTGCTGCTAGACTCACATGCGGGTCACCAACGTCAACGATACGTTCATCAAGCAGCTCAACGTTGCTTCTCCTCCGATCTCATCTCTCTCTCTCTCTCTCTCTCTCTGACAGAGCGACAACAAAACTCCGTCAATTCGTCCAATTAAAGCCTTCCTCTGATTCAAAAACCTATCAAATCCATCAGTCACTCTGATTTTCAACTTCATCTGAATTGATTGATTCGTCTTTTTCTTCCTCCTCCTTTGTTCTGCTTCTCTTTTTGCTCAATTTGTTTGGAACTTGTAGTCCCTTTGTAATTTGTATGTAAAGCAAAGCAGAACAACGACAAAAGCGATTACAATTGTAAGATTTTTTCATAAAAAGTGAAATGTCATCTTCAAATCCACGAACAGTAGAAGAGATCTTCAAGGATTTCAGCGCTCGTCGTGCTGCTATTGTTCGTGCTCTTACTTCCGGTACTTCTCTCTATATTTCTCTCCAAGTTTTTATCCGAATTGGGATTCTGGGTTTTTCTGTAACTGTTTTTTGTGATCTGGGTTCTCCTTTTTTTTTTTGGGTTTTAGATGTTGACGAATTCTACGGACTTTGTGATCCGGGTAAGTTAAATCGCTCTTTATAATTTACTATTTCAAGTTTCTGATTGGTTTTATAGGCTTCGAGGTGTTAGAATTTTGCGGGTTGGTTAGATTAATGGTTGATTTTGAATTGCGTTATTTAGTCATCAGTAGCTGATTTCCACATTTGGTGGGCAAAATTGTGATTACATGTTTCCTTCGTGATCAAGTTAATGAATAGAATGGCGTTGATTATGTGGGTATTGTTAGAATTTCAGGTGTTTTAATTCAGCTTTGAGTGAAAAGCTGAAGCCAATCTTTACCCTCAAGCTTTTAGGTCTCACTGCTGAGTACTACAATGTTGTTGAACTTGATGCTTATTATAATGTTTTATAGCTACTGAAGTGGGTTACCTTCTTCAGTATCTGGGCCTATATTGAATTTTGAGAATGGATTTCAGCTTTGTCTTTTGGCTTTACGGCCGTCTAGTTTCTTATGTTGTGAAGTAGCTGGCTAATTGATGCTTGCCTGCTGAAGAGTCTTATTGAAGCAGCCTCCCTATGATTGCAGGGTAAGGGTGCATACATCTAAGCCCTACAGTGGTACACCATGCCTTAGTTAGGAACCGAGTGGAAGAAGTAGGATTACATGGAATGATGTAATAGTTTTGACTTTTGAGACGTGATATGGAGTGTGATGAGCTAGTACTAGCGTAATTAGTTGTCAGTTTGTTCATTAATTCTTTACCCTTTTTGCTTCTGAAATGTAGAGAAGGAGAACTTGTGCTTGTATGGGCATCCAAACGAAACTTGGGAAGTTAACCTTCCTGCAGAGGAAGTCCCGCCTGAGCTTCCCGAGCCTGCTCTGGGCATCAATTTTGCAAGGGATGGGATGAACCGGAGAGATTGGCTTTCACTTGTTGCTGTGCATAGTGATTGTTGGTTGTTATCGGTGGCTTTCTATTTTGGTGCCCGTCTTAACCGCAATGAAAGGTATGCTGTTTTCTTGTTGGTAAATAGGGGTTTGCATTGTTATCCTAGCTATTGAGTTATTGATATTAAAAGAGTTAAGTCTTAAGACTTGCTTTTTTCTAGAACATGTTATTGGCTTAAGGCCACCTATCAAGCCTTAAATGGATTTGTTGTGGGTTGTATAGCCTATATATACATCTGCGTTTTGTGGTCTTTGTGATTCTGTTAATTCCATGCAACTTATATTGTTAACTGCTTCTACGCATCCTCCACCACTGGTGACACTTCTTTTGAATTCATTCCTCATTTTAGTGTATATGAAGTGCTACTCCAGAGTCTTCCATATAACTTATAAGTAGGGGCTATACCTATAAGTTTCAATGTCTCCACATCACCGATCCTGCTATTGGCTTACCATTGGACAAAGAACTTTTTCAAGTACTCGTACTGGTCCGATTAGAATGTTAGAAGACGTTGCCTACGTGCAGCATGTGCTATTGATAGTCAGCCTATGACTCTTGGGTGCCTCCCTCCCCCCAAAACCCTTATTATTTATCTTTTTCCTCTTTTTTTTTGTTTGGGGGGGGGGGGGGGGGGGGGGGGAAGTTGAAGAATGAAGAAAGATGGTTGCAAATATATCTCCTCCTTGCTGGTCAGGATGGATATTCTATTGACTGGTTTCTTATTTAAATCCTGATGAAAATTGTTCTGTGTTATTGTAAGGCATTACCATTTCATTTTTTTTCTCCCTTTGTTGCTTTTATTGTGAGACTTTATCTTTTTCAAGACAGTATTGCTAGAGAATCATCTGTAATTCTGTCGGTTTGATTGTGGAGTGGTTATTTCTTCATCCAAAGTGATGATAAATGATATCAAAACAGCAACCATTCTTTGTATTCATATAGGGTCCTGTCCTAGAAAGGAAGAAGCTTGGTAGAGAGTATTCCAAATGTGCATGGCTTCGTATCTCTTGGCTGCCAGTGCTGCCATTACGCCACACGTAACAGGGAGGTTGAGAGTTTGAGACTGTAAAAGAAATTGATGTAAAAATCCTTAAATGGGAAAGCTTGGAGCCTATTGCATCCCCGTTCAAAATAGAGACCTGCATAGGATTTAATGACTCTGCTTCGTTCATTCATGCTCTTTTCTCGATCGTGCAAAACAAAATTTGTTTGTGGATAAAATTACTGATATGGTCCTTATGACACGCAGTCTGTATCACTTCACTAGCCAGCAATACCCTTCTTGAGCCTCTCTTTGGATGGAATTTGAGCAATACATCCAACAGAATCACTGCCCAAGTGTGCACCTAAAGTGTTGTGTCCTCCCCCCCCCCCCCCCCCTTGTTCTTTTTGTTTGCATTGGGGCCGCCTGTCGCAGGGTGGGGGGGATTTGATATGTGTGGCTTTCCCCACACTGAATTGCATTGTTACCTTGTTCTGCTGGTGGTATTAGCTTGTACTGCCAATTGGAAAAAAAAAAACAGCCACAATTGCTTCTCTGAGTCGAGATCATGAAGTGCACTTGATTTGGCTAGTTCCTTTTCTGTCATAGCTTATAGTGTGATATTTTACTGAGAAGTTCAATTGTTTCCATCTCAGGAAGCGTATATTCAGTATGATGAATGAACTGCCAACTGTCTTTGAAGTTGTGACAGATAAGAAGCCAGCAAAAGAGAAGCCTAGTGTGGATAGTGGAAGCAAATCCCGAGTTAGCACCAAGGTAAGAGGACTGACATCAGCTAAGATTGATGTTTCGACCTTCTGATATCCCAAGTAGGATTCGGTGGGAGTTTCTAGAAATCATAGGCAAAATGTTTGTATATGGGTAACTGACATGATACCTTAAACAAATGTCATGTATGAGTTCCCACATAATCCTCAATCTTTACACTTGGTAAGACATTATTGTGGATTATTCAATGTCACAAAAGTATCGACACTTGGAGCTTCATTTAAGATAGAAATGCATGCAAAATTTTCCAAACACGGGTGAGCCTGAGACACAGGTATGTGTCCACGAGCCAACCTTGAGTGACAATCTTTCGTTGCCATTAATGGCATTCTATGTCCTTTGAACTTGCAGAGATCAAGTGATGGACAGATCAAAAGCAATCCAAAGCTAGCTGATGAGGGCTATGAAGATGATGAAGATGAACAGGGAGAAACACTCTGTGGTAGCTGTGGTGGTAACTATAGCGCTGATGAATTTTGGATTGGCTGCGATATTTGTGAGAGGTGGTTCCATGGTAAATGTGTGAAGATAACTCCTGCCAAGGCCGAAAGCATTAAGCAGTACAAATGCCCATCGTGCAGCATGAAGAAGGTAGGCCGTACTAGTCATTGATGCCAGTGTGAAGGTATGAAAGAATGTATCTTACCTGGGTTGCTGACGTAGTATAGCAAAATTACAACATCTTCGAAATTTGCAGTTTCAAATCTGTTAAAGGTTGTGGTCAGATTTCCAAATCTCTGTGTATTTTCTTGTATCAGATCATCGGGTTTATATGTATCCGTGTTAGCTACGTATACCCACTTACACCGTTGTTGAGGCGATCATTTCTGAGTCTGACATTATAGGTAAAATTTGAATGTGTTACCAGTTCATATGTAATGCTGTAGACTTGTTACTCCATTGTCATTAAGGGTTGAGTATGGATAACTTAGATCATATTCGTTACAGATCTCTGGTTGAAATTTGTTCAGATCAAAGACAGATTTCTGGTTGAACCCTAAGCCTTTAGTAATTGCATTCGCTCCCCCCCCCCCCTCTCCTTTGAGGTTATGTATGCCTGTAAGTGACACAATCAACACAAATTCATGATGAGACGATCTCACATAAAAGTTATTATGAGATGGACCTTTCTATAGGTAACTTCAAAAGTTTCGAGATTACAAATACCAACTTGAACTTCTAATGGCAAATAGGAGATGGCGTACAAGATAAGGAGAACACTCTCGTGTGTCTCTTGTGAGATTTAAACCTAATTCTTATCAATTGGGCTTCCTCAATTGGCTGGTACTGATTTTCCTTAATGTTAAATTAAAATAGTTTGATATTGAGGAAGTTAAACTTTCTTCTAAAATAGTTCGATATTTTTATAAATCATTAGTCTGTATTTTCCTTCACTAGCTCGTACTGATTTCCTCAAATTCTTATGGGAGACAATATCATATAATATTTTTGTAAAACAATCCTTTTAACGAGAAATTTGAGTGACATGTAATTGATTTCATGTCTTCTGGTCAAAAAAATCACAAGACCATCGTAGGGAAAACTAACTCTTTCAAAGAGGCTCATTGTCTTCTCATTAATATTTGACGTGAGACTCTACAAATAGGCCCATGAATAGCCCTTACAAGCTAGGAAACACAACTAGATCTAATCACTGGCCCTGGATCAACGACGGTCGGAGAAAAAACACCACCACCTCTCAGTGTTGGTCTCACTTTCAAGGGGTTTAGGGAGATTCAGATGTGGGCTCGTCCATATATCTGCAGAATGGCTAACTATGCAAAATCAAACCTAAACCTGTTGTTGCTCGCTTCCTAAGTTCAACGAACCATCCTTCACAAGCTTGATGCTCAGGCTGTTAAATCTGCCTCTTGAATAATGTCTAGAAGCCTTTCTCCAATCGGTTCTGGTCTTCATCATTCCAACAAATTCATCACAGATAGCTAATCTTCCCAATCCTGCAACAGTAATTTAGTGTTAAAAAGTGCAAGTTTAGTGGGCAGCCAAAGATGATGAGAAACGGATCTTATCTACCACGTTACTCGGACTCAAATACAAGTGTTAATATGAATATATGTTCAAGTGTCAGATTGCTTATTTTCTGAGAATTTCTCATGGTTTGGCTGCAAAGTGCAGTGCAAGTTTCAGGTAACAGTGTCAAGTGTATAACATGGATACCTCCGTTGTGAAGACGGAAAACGTGTCTAAGTGTTAGACTCACTTGTTTTGCGAAGTTTTATCATGCTTGTTTTCTAAAATTCGTCAATTATCCATACCTATATCTGAGTATCAAGGGTCTGACATAGGTGCTCGAGGTTAAATGATGGAAGTCTCGGTAGCATTGGTTATTTACCTTATCTATGTCGACTTCCTGGAAGATGTCATTGGCTACGCTAGTGCAGTCGTCAAGTCCATCTTCGATCAAGCATTTTCGAGCTCTTATGGCTCAATATAGCCATTTCCATCTATGTCAAAGTAGGATAAGGCCTTCTGGAGGCGCTTATCATTTGCCATTCTTTGTAAATGGACAGAGACAGCTACAAATTCTTCACCTACAGTCTAGTGGTCCTTTCCCACTTGTGTCAACCTGTGGCATATGAAACTTCCTTCATGATAAAGAAGACTACTGGGGATGTGATGAAACCGAATCGGCTAGTCGAGCTCTCTGGTTCTTCTCGGTCAAAGCTTCGCTTGGGCTCGAGTCAGATTAGCCTTGAGCCTAGTCCGAGCTTAGCAAGGTTTGCTTTTGCTCTGTTCGATTAGGCTCCATTTTGTTCAATTAGTTATTTTTTTTTTTCTTATGTCCTTATATGCAAAGTATAAAATTGTCGTTAGAATCAACAATCAATCCTTATTCCTTGAATCCAATACAAAAACCTAAAATTTAGCTTGGATTGTGGCCTTCAATTCGAAAACTTTTTAACCAAAAAAAAATTAAAAATACAGAGCCGAACTGGGCATCGTGCATTAGAGCCGAAGCTAGCGCCTGAACTTTACAGGCTCATGAATTTGGAACCAAACCTGACCCGAACTTCTAACTGCTCGAGCAGAGCACGAGCCTCATGGTTTCAGGCTCAATTCGGCTCGTTCACATCCCCACTCACTGCGTAAACAAGCTTCACACCACATATGCACATCTCCCCTCTCATGCAGCCTCCCAAATTAAATTCTGAAGATTGCTTGATTTCCATAAAAGGACAAGCATACTGCTGACTATGAACTTTTAAACCCAAATTTCCTACTCGCCTAGCCTAAGGTAATGTATATAATACACGTGAGAGTATGTAATCCCACTTGTCACGTATATATATTTTTTCAACGTGTATTTGTCATATAGATAACTTTTAATATGTAGCGCTGACGTGGCTTGTGAGAGTATGAAAATTTTGCCAAACAAACTTGCAGAACATCTCCATCGATGAATTACATGTATGCCCAATATGATAAAAATGTACATGCACTAATCCTTATCTGTAAATAAAATCAATGAAAATGAAAGCCAAAGGCAGTGGAGTGATAGGGAGCAGCCAACCACCACACAACCTTCAAGCATTGACCACTTGACCTACCTTTTACAGTCGCGTGAGCCTCCCTACACTCGAAATTAGAATTTAAAACATCTAATTCAACACAATAATATGGTATAAATTCGATTTCAAATTATGAAGAGAAGTACAAACTTAACGAATCGAACTGGTTTCAATTCAAAGTCGGTATGATTTGACTGTTTCACGTGAAAACACGTCATTTTTTCTTTCAAATGAGATTTAAATTAACTATTTTCAAAACTAATACGAAATTGACGTGTTTATTAAACAAGTCAATCTAAATCTATCTGTTTGCCAGCTCCATAGTAAAAACCCATATCAGAACAACCCTAATTAAGCACATGCCTCCAAAATACAAAGAGTCCAACAGAAGATAAATCTATTAGCAAATTAATTCTCATTTAATTAATTTGGTCAAAGTTGGGTGATTATCCATTTATCCCTCCCTAATCTCTATCCCAAGACACAATCTCATTTTCTGCTGAATTGTAGGCGCCAAGAAAGCCTTACAAATCCCTAGAAAATCTAATCCCCATTTAATCTAAGCAATTAGTAAGTATTAGAGCATCATTTTAGAGAGAGAAAGAAGAGAGAGAAACTGAAGAAATCTTAAAAAAAAAAACCAAAAAAACATGACAATAAGAATCATGGGAAGCTTGGTTGTCACCCCATCCGCTCATCAGGTGCACCAACTTCAACTCCCTCAAATTCAGGCGGATCCACCTCCTTCCAATCACAAGCATCCCATCAAGGCAATTACTCTCTTTCTCTCTCCAAATATCTCTTATTTAATAATACAATTTACACTCTAATAAACGAGTTATGAATCCGATTTTCTGATACAATTTTTAAAATTTTATCAGTTGAACTAACTGATATACATCTTCATCAAAATTGAACATGTCGTGTAGGATGTGTTGGTTTTAAAACGTCCATATGAATTTATTGAACTTTATTTACATAACGTTAGATAAGATTTTGGATGACATATAAATTGTTAACAATGTGACCACTCCACTTGGGTATGTTCTTTTCGTAGGTAAATTGTGATTGGTAAAAGGGTGAAGCTGGTTGAAGTGGATTGGAGTTTGTATTTTTGTTGAAGTGGACTTTTGTTGAAGTTGGCTGAAGTTTGTATATTTTTTATATTCGTTAAAATAGTGAGAATAAAATTTTAAAAGAGGTGGGTTGAAGTTAATTGAAATTGATATTTTTTATAAACTGGGTTGAAGTTAATAAATTAGAAGAGACCAACGAAAAGAACAGGCCCTTGGTATAACAAAATCTTAGTGCCGTGTGATCTTTGTTGCTTGTTGTGTTCAAATTAACTGCTAGTTCTAATGATCATCAAGATTTTTAGTCCCTTTCACTTTCTATTTAACACGTTACTCCAATCAATTCTTGCTTCTTCCCATTTTCTTGTTGCTTATGATCTAAAATAAAAACTACCCCAAAAGACTCCCAGTATCCCTGAAATTTCTCGAGTTTCACAATCAAGATCTCATGAAAGATTGATCAATCAATCAATCAATCAACCAACATAAATGCAGGTGCATCAAAACCCAAGAACACCCCAAACAGAGCAGCTGAATTCTGGGGGAATTACCAGAAAATTTGTGAGCATAATCTTCTATTTGCAGTTTCTGGGTGTTTCAGCTCTTGCAGTGATTCTAACAATCAGAGGATTTCTCTCTCATCATGCCCATCTCCATTTTCATCCGTTGGATTGGTACCCACCAATGCTCACAGCCGTCGGATTGGCTGGGATCATGGGGTTAGTGTTTCAGGCTTTGAGTCACTGCAACCCCACCAGAGCCATCAAGCTAGCCTTTTGGTTCGGCCCATTGATCACCTGCTCAATGGGGGTCCTCTTGATTTCAATCGGGTCGAGTTTAGGTTTGGGTTTTGGGGTTTTAGCCATCCTGGTGGGAGTGGTTCAGGCCCTCTATGCTTGTTGGGTCAACCCGAGGTTTGATCATGCTATTTCGGTTTTAGCAGTCTCAGCTGGGTTTCCCCCGGCTAAGACTGCTCAGCTCGTTGTCCTCACTCTCGGCTTTTCTATCGGATACTGTGCCATTCTTATGGGTGGGGTGGGTGGGGCCACTGCTGCTGGGACCCATGTGGATGGTATATTGGTTGGTGTGATGGTTCTGAGCATGGTCTGGACAATGCAGGTCGTCAGGAATGTGGTTCAGGTGGGAGTTTCTTGGGTTAAGTACTTGAACTTTTCCTGTGGAGATGATTGGGACCTATGCCGGGCTTTTCGGAACACCTTGGCTCGGTCTATGGGGCCCGTTTGCCTAGGGTCGGTCCTAGTCCCAATGGTTAGCCTTGTTCGAGGCTCGGCCAGGGCTGTGAGCTTGGTGGCAGGGGATTCAGATGAGTTCCTCTTCTCTTGTGCTGATTGCTACTCAGGTATGCCATCATCAAAGCTAGCTTTTCCTTTTCAAACATCAACAAACGTAATGTCAATATATAAATCCCACTGGTTCTGTTTTAGCACATAAAATTTTGTTTTGTGGTTCTCTTTGAATCAGCCTCTCTACGGGTAAGGATACCGATAGAGGTAAAGCTGCCTACATCTAGATCTCTCAAAATCCCGTAAAAATGCAACCCACACTGGAATGTGATGTTGTTGTTGTTGGTTTTTGTTTTAGCTCATAAGAAGTTAAAGTTGAAATTTTGAAAATTTATCAAAAGGTAACGTTAGTTACTTGATTAGGTGGACATAAACTGCTTTTGGTTTCGTTTGTCTCATTTGACCAAGTGGTTCAATTTGGTAAGTTTGCTCAAGTTATATACGCAAAGCAAGTCACTATAAACTTCATTGTTTAAAACAATAAAGCTCTTGGAGTCAAGAAAACAATATAAATCACTCTTATAATCATTAAATTGTCACTCTTTCTGACTAATTTTATTACGTACATTCCTGTCTAAACAGGTTTGGCTTCAAAACTGGTGACATGTGCGAATCGGTGGGGATTCGTGCACATTGGTGTATACGGAAAGGGGATTGTCCAATCATCACACGACACGTGGGAGATGTTCCGTAGGGCGGGAATGGAGGAGTTGATAGACTACGACTTGACAAGCTCATTCTGCTTGTTTTGTGGGGTCGCAGGGGGTGGACTAAGCTCCCTAGTAGGTGGGTCATGGTCCCTTGTGGTTTACAGAGAATATGCAACCCAAATCTCACTCTTTGGGTTCCTTATAGGGTACTTCATTACCCGAGTTGCCTTGGCTTGGCCCCAAGCATGTGTCTCGGCTTACCATGTGGCATATGCCGAGAACCCGGAGAGTGCCCGGTTCGATGCCACCATCCCGGTTCGGTTGCAAGAGCTCCATAGACAGAGGAAGAGTTAATTTTGTGTTGCATAGGATAGGCATTTTTGTGAAGTTTTTGATCACTTGACTTGTAAACAGTTTTTTGGTTTCTTTTCCCCCTTTTTTGGGGGGGGGGGGGGGGGGGGCGCTTGTGAATACGTGAGAGTTGGATATCCACTTGGAACTTGGAAGAGTTTAATTTTTATTGGATACCTAATAACTTGTACCAAGATATTCATGGTTAATTACGGACGGTCTTGTTTAGAATAAATTTTAATGGGTTAAAAAAAATATATATATTCTTAAGAGATGGGAGAGGAATTAATTGAAAAAAACTGTATTAAGAATTTTTTTTTTCTATAATAATTGGAAAATATTTACGCCATAATAAGGGTTAAAAAAAAAAAAACTTGTTTTCACTTATCAAGGTTCATTATAGATACCATTTTGTTAGCATTATAAACTCTCTAGTGATGGTCTTTGGCAATATTAAGGACCTGTTCTTTTCATTAGTAAATTCCAATTTATCAACTTCAATCCACTTTACGAATTTTAATAAAAAAAATATCAACTTCACCAACTTCAACCAACTTTAACCAACTTCAACCCACTTCAATTCACTATTTTAACCAACTTCTATCTATTATATAAAAATTATACCAACTTTAACGCACTTCAATCTACTTCAATCAACTTCACGTATTTTCCAACCCCTATTTCTCAACGAAAAGAACAGACCCTAAGATGTTAATAATGCACACAACAAGGATATTTTGTTCCAAATTACATAAAGAATCCGAGGTTATCAATGAGGTTTCAACTTTAGTTTAGATTGAGACTCTAAGCATATTAAATTTCAGGCTTGATTTCTCCGTGTCTAATTTACTGTCTTTTATGGTCCATTCGAACCCCCCCCCCCCCCCAAAAAAAAGACACTTGCCTTTGTCATTCAAAAGACGGGCCTCTGATATGGGCCATAGTAAGAAAGCGTAGTGAAGTGAAGGTTTGACCTAATGGGTTCCACTAGGCCACATAGATTGAAATGGGCTTGGCCCGAAAAGGAGTCGTCTTGAATTTCATTCCCCCTTGTTGGACCTTTTTTTTTTTTTTGGGGTTGAGGGGGGTGAATATTTGCTTATTAATTTACAGTGAAGTATTTTTTTTACATTAAAAGCAGCATATAAGTTTATATCTCGCAGTAACACTCTAAGCAGAGAAAAGCATGGGAGAAGGAAGGGGAATACCGATAAAGAAAATCCTCCATGCCTTCAGCGAGCTCGAGTTTTGATATCGGACTTATTTATCAGGACTATAACGATACATTATTTAGGTAAATAAGGGGATGGGTAAAAGGACGAAGTGAGTTAAAGTAGGTTGAAGTAGGTAGAAGTAGGTTGAAGCGGGTTGAAGTGGGTTGAATTTTTTTTTTGTGATAAATTGAACTTGGTTAAAACAGTTGAAGTGGGCTGAAGTAAGTTGAAGTGGGTTGAAGTTGAGTGATATTAGTATTTTATAATTGACCCACGAAAAGAACAGACGGTAGTTAACAGAAGGGTGGAGAGAATATATACGGTGAAGATTTGAGTGTAGGGACAATGATAGGAAAATGATTGTGTCAAATCTATAATACACTGCCAACTTTGCAATGGGAAATTGTGTTATTGTGGTACCTTAAAAGTCAAAATTAATTTAGGGTGGCCTTATTATCACCATTAGTTACATGCGTCACGAATAATACACGTTGACTGTAAAAAAAAAAAAAACAAAAAAAAAACCTTTACTTTGTTGTATGTTTTCGAACAATATAGGCTGAACTCTTGGGCCGTGAGAAAATAGTTGTTTAATCATTATATTATCTGCCATTCCCCAAAAAAAATAAAAATATGGGATTTATCTTTGTTAATTTCCTTTTTGACATCAAAAGGTAAGGAGGGATGAATAAAAAGATAAATTTTTCAATGGAAAAATATGAATTTCTATATTTTTGATTAACTAATTTCCTTTTGAAATTATTCTTTTAATTTGTCTGTTCGGATTTATATAGAAAATGAAATAAATTAAATATTTAGTGCATATATTACAAAATCGGAGGCTTAGAGGTACTATTAAAATTCTATAATGGATCTAACTTGGATCCGTTCATTCTTTAGAAATAGAACTGATTTATAAGAATTCATTATCCGCTATACATACTTAGAACAATAATGACAATACCACCACCTCTCAATGTGGGCCATACTTTTACGAGGTTCGGCAAGATCCAAATGCAGACAACCTTACTTATACCGATATATCTGTCTGTAGAAAAGCTGATTCCAAGAGACACTATACCCCCTATACATACTTCTCATGCATAAATTGAACTGAACGACACAAAAAATAAAATCTTCTAAATATTAATTCATTCATTATTTTTCACCTTATAAATAGAGTGCTCCATTTTACTCAAGGAAGAGAATCTTAAAAAAAAAAAGAAAAAGAATTGGGCAAGAAAGAATAAATTAACGCATATCAATCACTAGAGGACACCAATACCCTACTAAAAAGTGGCAGAAAAAATGTCGGTGAGTGTGGCATAAATAGTATCGATATTTAACAAATTTAATTAAATGGGAAATTATTCCTATATATATATATATATATATATATATATATATATATATATATATATTCAAATAACATGTTTCACAGCTGAAAATTGGAAGGTTCATTATAAAAATTGAGAATGGATTCCAGAGAATTTCCGCGTTCGCCATTGCATCTGTCAGCTCAGCGTTGAAGTTGAAATACAAAGGACCACAACTAATAATAAAACCCAAAACTTTGAGAAACTCAAAAAATAATTTAAAATTTTTTTTAGTCGGTGGAATATTGAATGTCAATTAATTTAATATATAAATTATAAGGTGGTCTCGGGTCTGTAAATCCATGTCATCAAAAATGGTAAAAAAAATTTCTTTTTCAAAACCCACCCTCTAATATTTTTAATGGTCATTTTTTTCAAAAAAAATAAAGTTCATGTGATCCAAATTGCACCACCTCAGCGGGTCTATAAACTCGGGTCTACTATATAAGTGTTATTAATTTAACGGCGGACTTTATGTAAACTGTTATCATATTTTCTCTTCAAACCTTTTTCTCAAAGCTGTTTTTGTGGGCCTTATGGAATCAACCTCTCTATGGGTAGGAATACCGGTAGAGGTAAAGTTGCCTACAGCTGGATCTCCCCAGACCCCGCGAAAGCGAGACCCACATTGAGAGTTTGTTGTTGTTGTTGTTGACTAAAGTATGTTTAGTCATCATTAATTAGGAATCGTTTTGCATGAGGTCTTTTAAAAACTTAGCTAAATTCAGTCCAAAACAATGGTATATATATGGACATTTTATTCTATGAGAATAACTTGTGCATATGCCTTATCTTGACTTATTCGATTAAATTTTAAAAATATACATAATAAATTATAGTCAAAACAAACAAGAAGGTATGTTCACACATTATCATGATACACATGAAGTTCCTATGGCTGCTAATACCGTCATAATGCTTCCACATTCTCTCAAACGATGACTAGGGCCGACAAAAAAACTCGTGTCTGTTTAAAATTCGTAAAATTCATTTCATCAGTGGCTATGATTGTGGGAATTTAATTTACGGGTGTTGAAAATGAAAAGAAAACTAGATATGTGTAGCGATTGCTAAAATGGGTATAGGTATAGATACAGATATAGGTCCCAACCGGCTCCATACCTATTTTATCCATCTCTGTCCTGTACCCGTGCTATGTAAAACTCATATTCGTTTCTTTAACGTTCTAGTTTGTTGCTTGGACCTATATATTTTTTTCTGGATGCTTTGAGTTGTATTGTATTCAATATTTCAATAGGATATTTTGTTAGAAATTGTAACTATCAAGTGCTAATTGATCATTGCTTGGATGTGGAAACTTTTAGTTGTATTTAACATGATATGATATGTTTTTGAAAGTTTGATGTTAATATGACATATAGACTATTTGTTATTGAATACGAATGTAAAATAGATTTGATCATTTTTGGTCTACATGCATATGCACCTATAGAACCCACACACCACTATGCTCAATTCGTATAGATCTAGGTATAACTTTACATTACTTGATAGGTACAGATATGAAAACGAGCATTGATGTTGAAAATGAGTATGAATGAGGATACAGATAAAACCACCTCATGCCTGCTCCGTTGCTAGACCTAACAATGACTGCCTTTAGGACTATTAAAAACAAAAACATAACCCAAACAATCGGACCTAACCCTCACACCCGAACCTTTGGGCAGGCTCTATGGGATCAACATCGGTAGCTGTCGCAAAGGGATAGGATTATTATTATTATTATTATTGTCTAGATGGTTACTTCTTGCCTGACCCTCAAGTGATTCACCGAAGCGACAAGATCTTTAAAGCTGTTTTTTACAAATGATAATCTTACCCGCCCCCCCTTTTATAAATGCTTGTTACAATATTTCAGATATTTTTGAATCTCAATTAGCTATTTAATTAAATTTTTAATTAAAATAATTCTTAAACAGGATCTTCAACTTCTCCATGCATCCATTTAGTCGAGTCATTTCTAGAGCAACTGCTAATTGTATTTCACACTAATATCATAGGGGCCCCTAAAAATCTGTCCCCTTTTTTTCTGATCCTTTTCTCTTTGGCATTTTTCTTTGTTTTTTTTTTATTTTATTTAATAGTTTGAGTGTTTGACTACACAGAGAGAGAGAGAGAGAGGAACAGAAAAGGCGTGAGACGGGAGCAAATCTAGTCGACGAGGATAGAAACGTCCCTGTCAAAAGGCGACAGCCTAATCCCAGCAAATAACAGCCCAATAAATTACATCACAATTTATTGAACAGTAAAAAAGATAATTTTTTATATTTACTATCTTTATTATTTATTAAATCGTAGTCAACTAATAGTTCAAAAAATTTACATAATGGCGTTGATTTTTAAGGTGCCTTTAATTTTATAAATAACAATTATTTTCTATGAGTATCTGGTTTAATATTTAAAGGATTTTTCTGTTGAATTTTGTAGAATTTTTCTCGCTTGCATTGCATGAATAATTGAGTATTAGTTTGAGGAAAATAATTACAAATTTAATAAAATTAATCTTTTCATATTTTCAGAATTAAAATTGTTTTATCTAACCCTACCTCAAACTTCATTTAGTCGTGGTATGTTGGACGTGTTAGCAAAATTAACTGTCTTAGTATTGGTCACGTGATTTGCCAGATACTAACCGTTTTATTAGCAGTTAGTTATCTTTAGCTAGTGTCTAAAAGTCAGTTATTTAAAATATTTGTTAAATGTAACTGGTTAGATAAGAGATTTATGTGACATGACTTAAAAAGTCATAAAGAATGAAATTTCTTTAGGAAATAAAGTCAGAACTTTGGAATCGTATTTGTTACCGCAAGGTAGAGGTTTTTATTTCAAAACATTATATAAAAATTTAATCAATATGTCAATTGTTAATTAAATCACCATACACTTAAAATAGTTGACATTAACAATTTTAGAGTTATGGCCCTATTTGATAAACAGCTATTAGCTGTTAGCTGTTTGCATTAGTTGTTAGCTGTTATCTGTTTGAATTAGCTATTTATATTAGCTGTTTGAATTAACTGTTTTTAGAAAAAGTGTTCGGTAAAAATTAGTTGTTTTTAAAATATATATTGGTCAAATTTCACTTATGTCCTTATTTATGAATTAGTTTTTAATGAGATGCGTGCAATTTTTTTCAAATTTATGGATAATCATGTCATTTATACAAAAAAACTCTTCTCAAAAGGCTAATGAGAATAGTTTTTCAAAAAGTGCTTTTTGGAGCCAAACAGCTATTGCAAACAACTCTTTACCAAACACTCTTTAACTGTTTGACTTGGTCAAAACAGTCAAAATCCTGTCAAACAGCTATTTTTTCATAAAAAACTGTTGTTACTAAACACCCTCTATATGTTAGTAGTACCATCATCTTGTCAGAGTTAAATGTATCTATATTTTTGTATGCTAGTAGCACTCGTATCTTGTCATAGTTACTATTATTCTACCTCTAATTGTTAAGGTATAATATTTACATCTGTTAAACCTTTTTAAAAATTATATATAGTTAGTGGTACCTATTTTTTAATATTTCATATTTACATTCCCTTTTGTCTATCAAAAGTGTTAACTTTTAAAATAGTTTCTCAAAATCTTTTTGAGTAGGTCGTCTCTTGAAATCAATTTATATATTTTTTTTGGCCGGCAGATATGTTTGTAAAGATATAAATCTTCTTAGACCCATACAAGAGAACTTCACACGTAAGGTATGTTCTTTACGACTTATGAAAAGTGTTTATTCTTAAAATATGTTGAATCCTGCTGAAATATGTTGTATGATAGAAGCAAATATAATTAGGTATTTTCAATAAATATTTAACAATATTAAATTACATTGAATTATGCTGAATATTACTTAATATTGATGAATGATGATTGGATATTTCTTTAGGAAAATTGGTGTGAATCTGATTGGATATTTAGTGTGCTATATTTTTTACGATTTGCCTTCCTATTTATTATGCCCAAAACAAAAAAGAAAAGAGAAAGGACAGCCCACTGCATAAGCATCCCACGTTCATGCAGGATCCGGGAAATGGCCGTATCCCAAGAGGTGAATTGTAGGCAGCCTAACTTGACTTTGTCAGTAACTAATTCTACGGCTCGAACCCGTGGCCTTTTGGTCACATGGAGACAACCTTACTGTTGCTACAAGGCTCCTATTCTAAAAAGGAAAAGAGAAAAAAAAAATAATAATAAAAAAAATAAAAAAATAACCAGTCTATGTGCGGTCAGGTGTGAACAATTTGGAAAAAGTGGGTCCCAATTGCTTGGAGGAGACGGCAAAGTCCTCCCGCCTCCTGCATGGCCACCACGTGGAAGAATATGGTAGGCGATCACATGTGACGTGGTAGGTCCTTGCCAGGAAAAGATACCGCGTTTTGCTGCTTTTTTAAAATTTTTGTCTGTGCTTTTCACTTTTTCCCCCCCCCTACAATGTACATGTATAATCACTTGTAAAGGCAATATTACAACACCTTGCTTTACATGTTGTCTCCCCCCCCCCCAAACAAAAAATAAAAAAAATCTTGTCCTTTTCCTTGATTTAGGAGATGGTTCTAATTTCTTACTTTATTAACATGACTTGATCTATCTATAGATGAATCAATGTAATTAAGGTAAATTTTTAGGGATTACATTTACGGTTTATTGTTTTCGTGGGTCAATTCTAAAATACTAATATCAATTTACTTCAATCCGCTTCAACCTACTTCAATCCACTCTCATTATTTTAAATAAGTTCAATATTTTATCACATAAAAAATTTAACCCACTTCAACCTATCTCAACCTACTTCACAATTTTACACAACCCAATTTACCTGTGAAAAGAACATGCTATTAATTTCTAGGGATTGTCTTACTGAGGATGATTAGATGGATGAGCGGTTATACGAGAATGGATAAAATTAGTAATGGGGTGATTAGAAATTTAGTTAAAGTGACCCCCATCGAAGATAAGTTGAGATAAATAAGACTCAGGTACATGGGTTGGCCATGTGAAAAGAAGGAGTGAAAAAACTCCAGTGAGAAGATGTGAGAGTATTAACATTCCAAGGGGTAAAAGAGGAAAGAGACGTCCAAAGAAGAGTTTGGACGAGGTAATTAGAGAGGACTTGAAAGTTGTAGGGTTAACGGAAGACATGGCTCAGGAAATGAGATTATAGCGGGATAGAATTAATATCTTAGATCGCAGAGAATTAGCCTCATAGTTGGTCACTTGGTTGCAGAAAAGTGGGTTTGGTTGTGGTTTTTTAGTATGTTTTGTTTGCATGCAGGTAGTTTATGCGTATGGGAAGAGACGTTGTTTGTCTACTTCTGTTTATTAAGGTACAGTATCTCCCTCTGTTTGCCTTGTTGCACTTATGGTTCCATAATTACTGCCATCTTTTTTTTTTCCGTTGTATTCCTTAATTCATTCACTATGACTTACTTTTAGTTTTTCTCCATAAAATGTTTTCACAAAATCCTTCTTCTATACAATACTTTCACAAAATCTGATTTTTGTGGGTATCTTTGAATCAGTCTCTCCATAGGCAGAATTGCCGGTTGAGGTAAGATTGTCTACATCTGGATCTCCGCAGACCCCGCAAAAGCGGGACCCACACTGGTTGTTGTTCTTGCGTCTCATTGATAAAGTTCGTCATTTCAAACACTTTGTATGAAATAAAGAAGTGGAGGGAGGGAATTGGTAAGTTTTTAGCATGAAAGTCGTATTTCTTTTTTGCCATGTATAATGCTATGAAATATATAAATAGGTTCATAACAAGTTCAACAAATAAGTTCAGTTTAGTGTTTAGATAAGATAAATTGAAAAGAACATGATTGCCTAGAACTCGAGAGCTCTATTATTTGTGAAAATAAGCTTGATGCTAACAGGACTACTACCTATTTAACATGAGCCATTTTGTATTAAGAAGTCGTTAAATATAAGTCAAAGATAATTAAATTCATGTAAGATGAAAAATACCCTACATAAAAAGTTCAGGTTTCAAACACTATCTACGTACAAGAACTTCAAGTAAAAGAATTTGTTTTTGTTCAAGAGCCATGAATATGCTTATACTCCAACACGCCCCTTCAAGCAAATGCATTTTGAACTTGAAACGTATCTGCAGTAAAAACTCCGCTTACCCTGCGCAATAAATCACCATGAGAGCTTCTAAGATTTGAACCCAAGGCCTCTCAGTCAGAAAAGCTCTGATATCATATTCAAGAATCATCTCAACTAAAAATTTAAGTTGATGATTGAAGGTTCATGAATAAATTTATACTTTAACAGTATTTCATGTAAAAAAAAAAAAAAACCAAAAAAGTAAGCATTGAAGAGTGATGATTAGCTAGCACAGCAAATTATCTGTTACATAGACACACACGTAGGCATCCATTACAAAGGGTCCATGTACTTTAAATTAGTCAATAAACTTTCTTTAATTTATTACTAGACAAAGTGAAATATTATGTTCACATCTAAATATCAACATATAATTGATTTTGTTTTAAATATTAATATAAATGAGGATGTAAAAGATTGGCTGTACTAATTAAGTAAGCATTCATCCAACACACAGGAGTTTATTCATGATTTATATGAGAATCCCTAATCAAATTCATAGCCTGTAGGACCATAAGAGAAATCTGCATTTAATAAATAAAAAGTTGGCAACTTTGCAGTACACTCAAGATAGCAATCCAAATTAATTATTTTAGCATCTAATTATATGCAAATAGGACTTGATGACAACAATGGATGAACATTTTGCATTGGACACACGGTTCTAATTTGATAGCTTCAATAATTATGGATTTGATAAATAACAACCTTGGTTAACAAGTGTTGCATGGATAATATATCTCATACATTTAGGAGTGTGTATTCTCACTTATCATGTATATATATATTTTTCAACGTCTATTTGTTATATAGATAATTTTTAATATGTGAGACTGATGTGACTTGTAGGACTACGTACTTTTAGGAGTATGATATAAACTTTGTACTGCACGTACTAAAGCAGTAACAATAACATTAAATCACCAAGCCCTTATATATAAAGTATGAAAGTATATGTAAAGATAAATTTGATTCTATATATTGGCTAGCACTTATTATCAAAGAACTTCATTTATGTTTTACTAATCGAAATTGTAAGATGCTGGTATAAATTGTAAGAAGCTGCAAGTAATTATGAAGAAGAATTGTAAGTAATTGTAGCGAGTTGTAACAAATTGTAATTAAAGTAGATTGAAAAAAGTTTAATATATAGTTTTAGTGAACCTCTAGTTGTTATTTTTTACAGTCTTGATACATAATGCTCCTAATTACTTAAACGCACCTCTAATCGCTAGCTTTGATTACTGAAATAGATTACAGGTCGGTCAGTCCTAAGAAACCGAATCGAGGCGTGCTCTTTGGTAAGAACTGAGATGCAAATACGAACAAAATGAAACGATATAGAAAAAGTTAGAAAGGGCTGAATGAATACGCACTTTTATAGACAGATCTCTTGTAAAAAAAAAATTATATTACGAAAATGAACATTCAACATTAAAGAAAAAGAAAAAGAAAAAGAAAAAGGGGAAAGAGATGAGAGTCTCCACGTATACTCTGGAAGGAGGACATGACTTTTTTTGATGTACACACAAACACAATACACACCTTTGATTTTCTCTCTCTTTCTCTCTCCTAAATTATACACATACAGATGTTAAAACAGTACTGGACACACACGCTAGCAGTTGCTTATGGTGCAAGTTTAAACTTTTCTCAACAAAAATACCCAAAAAAAGAAAAGAAAACTCCATAATTCAATTTTACTTTAATTTCTCATTTTTCTCCCTCTCCCTACACTACACATACCTAAGCTACACCGCCACTCACCCAATAAAAATACCCCTTTCCCAAACACGGCCTTATATATATCCTCACTCCTTGCGTAAGCATGACGTCAGCTCTACGCAGTGAGAACAAATGGAAACCATTAAACCAATAGACTCCTCCGGGACCCCACCCCAAGTCCCCAATAAAAATAAACCACCCCCCTGTTTTTTTTTAAAAAAATAAATAAAATTAAATCCCTCACTCGCAAAATTTCTGATAATACAACAGGACAACAAGAGAGAAGCAGCTCTTTCTCTCTCTCTCGTCAAGAGAGAGAAACAAAAAAGGGGGAGAATTCCGCGTCGACTTGGTGTGCGTGTGTGTGTTTTTTAGAGAGAGAGAGAGAGAGAGAAAACAACCCCATCAAATGGTTAATCAATCTCTCTCCTAAATCCCCCCCCACCCTGAATCTTCATCCCCCCTCTCTCTCTAAAACTATCATCATCGTCGTCGTCATCATCATCAAGAACACCAACGGCAAAAACGAAGAATTATTTCACACCTTAAGCTTGCTTTCACACCCTTGTTTTTTTCTTCTTCCTTTCATACCCTCCTCATCTTAATCCCTCCTCTTCAATTCCCACTTCTCAGAATCCAATCTTTCCTCAAATCCAATCCAATCCAACCCAACCCAACCCAATCTAATCTAATTTCCCCTTTTTTTTTTAGTTGATGGAGGGGCATGGTCATATGCATCCTCATCCACATCATCATCATCATCATACTCCACATCATCAGCAGCAGCAGCAACTGCAGCAACAGCATCAGCAACAACAGCAGTATCATCATCCTCCTCATCATCAGCAGCAGCAGCAGCAGATGAGTGGAGGAGGGAGTACGGTGGGGGGAGACGCAGGGGATAGATTCCCACAGTGGAGCATACAAGAAACAAAGGAGTTCCTGATAATACGGGCCGAGTTGGACCGGGCCTTCATGGAAACAAAGAGGAATAAGTTGTTATGGGAAACGATATCAACCAAGATGAGAGAGAAAGGCTTCCATAGAAGTGCTGAGCAGTGCAAGTGCAAGTGGAAAAACCTTGTTACTCGCTATAAGGTAATTAATTTTAATCAGATTTATAATTTATAAACCTTTTAATTTCTATCCCTTTTTTTTTTAAAATAAAAAAATAAAAAATTCAGGGCTGTAGAACCCTCAATATCCGGAATTATTACATACTTTTTCCAGGTTAATCTACTTTTTGTTAGTATTATATTGGATTCAGGACTTAATTAGACAGTTTTTTTAACCCTATTTTGACCTCAAATGATCATATCTTTTATTATGTAAAATTATTGTGGGTACTCTTCAAATCATTTTTAAGAACAAATTACTTACTAATTAATTATTACCCTAAATTTAAATTAGTTTTGAATTTTATTTGTTTATTTCAAGCGTGTTCTACTATGGTAATAGGAGCATCCGACTATCCGAGCATATGGTAATTAATCTAATGATTGTATTTTTTTAAGTGATTGTTGTGTATATGTATGTTATTTTGAATATGCCTGATTTTATACCTATATTGACAATTGCTATTTGATTATTATCAAGCTATTTAGATTAGATTCAACTACGTCCTGGTATGATAGCACAATCATACCGTATTTCTATTTTAGCAGTATCTATCGTAATCATACTTCTGATAGTATGTACTAATATTTTGTTGCATAAATATCTAGATTAGGGTCTACATATAGATATATTAGTACATATTCGCATGGGCATGCAATGCAAGTTCATCAAAACCAATCACCCTTTTCGTGAAATAGTATTAAGATCGATGTTCATCTTGATTATCTCTAAGCTAGCAATGCTAACTTCTTTTTATTAAAAAAAAATAATGAAAAAGGCAAGAAGATCATGATTGCCCCTAAACACAGTGACATACGTGACGTCCTGAAGTGCATGCATGTTATATGTATTTTTCTTTTAATGTTATTTTTGTTGTTTGAATTGTGAGCATGCATATATGTGATCCAAACGGGTTGTGACATTGAGTTAATTGATTAATATGTTTTTTTTTTGAAAATTGTTGGGGGGAAAGGATAGGGGTGTGAGACAATGGAGCCCGAAGCACTGAGACAACAATTCCCCTTCTACAACGAAATGCAAGCGATCTTCACGGCGAGGATGCAGCGGATGTTATGGGCGGAGGCGGAGGGCGGCGGTGGTGCGACAGGGCCCTCTCCCACGTCATCATCAAGAAAAGCCAAGGCACAAGGGCAGTCATCAGACGAGGAGGAAGAGGAGGACTCAGAGGGGGAGAGAGGTGGCGGTGCTGCCAAGAAGAAGACCAAGAGAACCAAGCTTAGTAGTGGCGGAGGCGGTGGCGGTGTTGGTGCAATAAGGGACATGTTGGAGGAGTTCATGAAGCAGCAAATGCAGATGGAGGTGCAGTGGCGGGAGGCGTACGAGGCGAGGGAGGAGGAGCGGCGGAAGGCAGAAAGTGAGTGGCGGCAGCGGATGGAGGCGTTGGAGAATGAGAGGCTGGCTTTGGAGAGACGGTGGAGAGAGAGGGAGGAGCAGAGGAGAGTCAGGGAGGAAGCTAGGGCTGACAAGAGAGATGCTCTAATTACTGCCCTTTTGAACAAGCTTAGAAGAGACGATCCTCATCTCTAAGCAATCATGCAACATGCATGCATGCATGGAATAAGACTGTCTATATATGGATCTCTCTTGTAACTCCGCAAAGACAGGATTCATATTGGCTAGTGCAAGTGGTGTCTCTGTGTACGTTGTATATCATGCATGCTATTGGAAATCAGACTGTCTATATTTGGATCCCTACTTACTCTGGGAAGACATGATTCATGCTGCATCGATGAAAGTGTAACTGATGTTGTTGTATCATGCGTGAGATTGAGATTGAGGTTTGTCTTGGGACTCTCTCATTTTTAGAAGGCTAATTTTCTACCTTTTTAAGACTTTTGATTGTACTATCTAGCTAGCGATGATATGATTTGCTTTTGAATGAAGGCTGGGTAGTATGAAAGGGAGGAAAAAAAAGGCTGACTATTAATTAGGTTTCATATTCGTTTGTAGCTGTACTTGGGCACCCAGTTTGTAGTTTCTCCTCCTTACCTAGCTTAGCTTGTAATTCTAGGGCATGCAAGAAGTTAGCTAACCGGATCAGCTCTGTTGTTTCATCAACTTCATTTAACATGCAATAATAATATTTTAGTTATGTTCATTTATGTTTAATACTCCTATGCATTTATTCGTTTAAGTGGTTTCTACAAGTTTTGTATGGGAATCAACCATGTAAACCCTATTTTGCAGCCTTTTATATATATATATATA
>JACYFF010031956.1:1146417-1181238 GCA_017589665.1 Selenicereus undatus | reverse complement strand
AGTGGAGGAGAAACACTTTTAGGTGGTGGTGACCTGACAAATAAATCACCGACTTCACTAAAATTCTAACTTTGGCAGATTATTTGAACAACTCAGTCTAACAAAAAACAATTTTAAAATGCAGGGAACTTTGACTACTTCGAGACCCTCAAAATTAATTATTCACTATCACCATTTTTTCAGCTTATATTTTACTGCTCCCTGAGTATGTCTTTGACTGGATGGGCATCATTATTGACTATAACACTTTTATTCTTCTTCTTTTTTTATATATATTTGGATTCTGGGGGGTGGGGTGGGGGGGGAGGGGGAATTAACTTTTTTCCCATTGGGAATATTTGGTGAGGAAGGAGCTCCACTCCAAGAAATATATATATATATATATATATATATATATATATATATATATATATATATATATATATATATATACACTATTGGGTTTATTAATATATATACGGCAATTTAAGTGATTTTGTAATGAGATTTATAGTGACCATTACAGGTCAACCTTTAATAATGAATGGATTGACAAGTAGAAAAAAAAAATTGTGTTCTGATTCTCGAACATCTCATTTGGTCTACTAGTCTGGACCCGTGCTTTGCACGGAGTACATTTTGTAGATATATTATCAAAATAATAAACGAATAGTTATGGTAGACATGATTAATATTATAATTTAGAGGAGATCATGGAAAAACTCAATGAAAAAGTTAAGTATACAAACACTTCGTGCATAATTAATGAGATTAATATTTGAAAACTATATAATTATGAAAAAAGTCTATATAAGTATGACGGAGATAATAGATAGTGAATTTATTACAAAGCATGCTAAATAGGGTGATGATAAGTCAATTTATGACGTCAATGACAAGAAGTCCACATCATCTTCTTGTTGGTGAGTAAAAATTTATGAAATCGTTAATTCTCTAGTGAAGTTAGGTAGAAACTATTTTAAAGTCGGTTTAGTTTTAGTTTCGCATGTAACACAAATAAAATTTGTCCTTCAACGAAAATAATTTGAACATTATATTTATGCTATTATATAACTTTTTTGGCTATTTAAAGTGGTTCATGAGGGGGTGCTAATATAATTATGTATTCATAGTTTGTACATTTGGCTTTTAGGTCAACGTAATAGTTTCATGGGTTTTGATATAAACTTCCAATGCCCTTATATTGTCTTGCAAGAGAAGGGTTGAGTTCAGGTTTGTGAGTTGAGATATTTCTTAGTTTGAAGTATTATGACGATTTGGAGCATTTTATTTTAAACGGTAAAAGATTAATTATAATTTTAGGTGTTTTATGAAGAGAATTTGATTATTGGATTTGTATGGTTTAAAAGAAAACAAAAATCATTTCATTTTTTCTTATGCGTTAAATAGATTAGATTTTGGCCAACTTGTTTGAAACGTTAAAACATTAATTATACTTTTAAGATTTATATGAATTAAATATAATTATAAGATATGTATGCTTTGAAAGAAAAAGAAAAATATTTCGTTTATTTTCTTCTATTAAATAGATTATATTAAATGTGAAAGAAATTCAGCTTCATGGGCCTAATATGATGATCGTGTTTTTTTTTTATTTTTTTTTTATATTTCACGTTCAACCCTTGTAGTATGCTATATTATGCTTACAATATGTAATTTTTTAGCACAATCCTTACATATATATGATCATAATTAATATTGACTATGTTATCAAATTCAAAGAGAAATATAACAATGATGATAATGACAATGACGACAACAACAACAATAGTGATAATGCAAATAATTATGGAAATCATATTTATATTTCTGTTATCTCTAGTAATACATGCTCTATGTATATTTGTATCAAAAAAAGACAAAATAATAATAATAATAATCATGGAAATCAAAAATGTTTATTATTTCTATATAAATGTGTATATTATATTATGTGTTAATAATAAGGTGTCACATAAGGTTTTACGGCTTGTTCAGTAATTATAATTCAGTTTTCTTAAGTTAAAACTTCTAAAACATGAACTTAATCTATAATAATGAAATAATAAAAAAATTTATATCCATTATAATCTCCTAATTTCTCTTTGATAATTAGATGATCATAATTAGTATCGACTATGTTATCAAATTCAAAGAGGAAGATAACATTGCCGATATCAACAATGACGAAAATAACAACAATAGTAATGATGAAAATAATCATGAAAATTGTATTTATTATTCTATTATCTCTAATAATACATGCTCAAATTTATATTTGTATTGAAAAATACAAAATATTAATAATAATGATGAAAATCAAAAACGTTTTTGTCCGTAGGAGCCACAAAGGGCAGTACAATATAATGAGGGAGGGGCAAATAGAACTTGAGACCTAATATGTCCAGTAAAGAGTACAATACAATAAGGGAGAGGGGAATCGAACCTAAGACCTAATGTACCCAGTGAAAATGGAGAGATTGGCGGTTATTGAGATAAATTTAGGGGTTGAGATTGCCTAAGATTTTAATCAACGGTTGTAAAGTTTGGATTAATGAGAAGCTTGGATTGAGGGAGGGAAGCATTTTTAGGTATCCATCCATTCTAGCATTTATAAGATAAAGATACCATTGAAATATTGCATCGGTTGATGTGTTATTGTATGTGTCTGACATTATTTTCTCAAAAAGGAAAAAAATTGCTCAATGATGCAACAGTATACACACACACACACACACACACACATATATATATATATATATATATATATATATATATATATATATATATAAAGTTAGATTGAACTCATGTATGAGCGGCACGTAAACTTGCCATGTAGGATGTCATTTAGGAGTGAATAGTTACGTCTTACGTGAGATACTTTAATGCAACCTAGCTAGGATGCTCCATGAGATTTAAAACAAAAGGAAAATACTATATAGAATGGATGTAAATTTAATACAATACTAATTTTATTTAGTAAGGTAACGTCTTACATACCTTTCTATTATTTAATAATAAATTTAATCATAATATATATATATATGTATATATATATATATATATATATATATATATATATATATATATATATGTATGTATGTATGTATGTATGTATGTATGTATATGATTGAGTTAATTATGCAAATACAACAAAAAAATGTGAGCTAGATATTAATTAAGAATAAACAAGTATGTTATTAGTAGTGAAGAAATTAAAGAAGACTCGCTTTACTTTACATCAACAAAATAATATAATCCATCAATTTATTGTTTATTTTTTATAAAAAAATCTATTCGCTCAATAATATATTAAAAAATTATTTAGCTCATACCCTTACATTGTAAGGGTATAACCCTAGTACTTTTGATAAGTGCATAATTTCGACTAATGTGGAAGTAAATTCTACTTACAAGATAATTTATTTTACAAAAAGGGTTTCAACAAATCTAGTGCTTCCACGAATTATGTTAATTTCGTTGTGCCTTAGAAAAGTTTTAATTTGAACCTATGTTTCTATCATATACACAACAAGTTTCCAATTTGAAATTTCTATTTAGAAAAATAAACAAAATTCATGCTCTAATATTCATTAGGATAAATGATGCTCTTTAATTTGTATTGGTAAATCTATGGGTTACACCTGTAAACAAACGAGCTGGAGTAGCTCAGTTGGTTAGAGCGTGTGGCTGTTAACCACAAGGTCGAAGGTTCAAGCCCTTCCTCTAGCGTTCTATTCATTTTTATGATTGCCATTTCTTCTGTTTTTCAATCTATTATTTTGTATTTTTAGGGTTTTCCTTCTAATTTTCCCATTCCTTTTCCTGCAATGCACTTGTAACAATCTTCCAATAGCTCATCAGTCATTGTAAAACTCTTTATTGAATGATTATTGCGTTTGTCACAAACTCTTCATCGAAGATAAGAGCTTTTTTGACTAAAATTAGCTATTTAACAAAGTAAAAAAATCAATTTGGGTGTTTGGTGAAAAAGCTTTATGGGTTCAAAAAGCTAATTTGAAAAAGTTAATTCTATTAGTTTTTTGTCTCACAACTTTATCAGAAACAGCGCATTTTACCAAACAGTTTTTCAACAAACAGCTAATTCAAATAGCTAACTCAAATAGCTAACAGGTAACAGCTAATACAAATAGCTAACAACTGTTTGTCAAACAGGGCCAAAATTTACAGAATCTGTGATGTTATTGTTGAGTACATTGAGGCATAAAAAGTTGCCCATGTAGTCCGGATCTAATCAGAAGCATAAAGTCTTCATATAATTAGTAGTTCATCTGTGAGTTCATTTAACAGCAAATCCAAGATTTGCCCACCAAAATCCAAGCTCAATTCCTCCACAAATTGAACCTTAAACCCTCGAGATTTTGCAGCCCATGTCGGATCTTTTACATGTTCCTCAGTCAATCTGCACATTTGCCCTAATAACCCAACAAAATACTCTGCCATCTCTGGCTCTTGATCACCTTCCTTCTTCAACTTTTGATAATTATTGCCTGATTTTCTGCCTTCAATCTTGGTTTTGGTTTTAGTTGTTGGTTTCTTCCTTCCTGTACTTGAAGTTGTTCCTCTTTCAGCCTCTGTGCCAAGCAATATTAGCAAACCAGATACTAATCAGAAAGATCATATTCATCTTAGGCTTAGGACAGAGGGTCTGGCTAGGTCAATCATGGGCCTTATTTGGCCCATTACATTAGCCCATAGGGCATAGGTTTGACCTAATTTTGGGACCACATGAGCCCAATTGGCCCACTTGTCACCTCTAATTCAACCTTCTGCTTTTATCAGCCCAATTTGTTGTGCCACATGTCACCCTCACCTAATGTGGAGTGACTTTCATAGTGAATTCAAATCAGTTTGGGTAACAATCGATCTCATGAGTCAAGCTGAGCATATTACTTAAGATAGTCTAGAGTAAGGCCTTTTTTTTTTCATGGGTCAATTTTAAAATATTAATTTCGATTCATTTTAACCTATTTTAATCGATTTTAATATACTTTAACCTACTTCAACCTACTTCTACTATTTTAACCAAGTTTAATTTATCACATAAAAAAAATTCAACCCACTTCAACTCACTTTAACCTATTTCAATATGCCTCAACCTATTTTACCATTTTACCTACTCCAACTTACGTACGAAAAGGACAGGCCCTAAGTAAATAAACTATTAAGGCTCTGTTCTTTTCGTAGGTCCTTTTGGATTTACCAACCTCAATCCACTTCAACAAACTTTAATCAACTTCATTCCATTTCAATCTACCTCAACCCACCCTTTCATAATTACATTCTCATTATTTTAATCAACTTTAACTCACCACAAAAAAAATCTACCAACTTTAACCCACTTCAACCTATTTCAATCCATTTTAACATACTTTAACTCACCTCAAAAAAAATATCAACTTCAATCCTCCTCAACCCATCTCAATTAACTTCAATTCACTTAACTCTTTTACCTATTTTAATTTACCTACGAAAAAAACAGGCCCTAAATGCTGAGAATAAGTACCTAAACGATTGAACGCTATGATTTGGCTGGCTTCTAAACTGGTGGTGCGATAGTCAATGAGTCAACCAACCCAACTTTAGGCACCTACATTTGGTCGGGTTGACCTACTCATTAGACTATTGACACATTACAAATATTTTGTAACTATTGTTGAACCTCTATACTTAACAAGTAAGAAATGCACAAAAAACAAAATAATAAATTAAAGGGATCAACAAAAACAAACCTTTTGAAGGGGAGTAATCAAGCTCAAGATGAAGAAGATGATAATCAAGAACAGAGACAGGGCTTCTTGAGAGTGAATCATTCAAAACCTCATGATTATCAGCAACATGATTATTCAAATCTTCTTCCTTATCATGATCATGATGAACCCTCCTCTTGCTTGAAACATTTAAACCAACATCATTAACTCCTCTTCCTCCCCTTAAATTCCCCTGTTTTTTCACTAATAATGCACATTTCTGATCCCTAATCAAATTACCACCTCTTCCACGACCCACATTGTTGTTCTTTACACTCCTTCTAGTTTTAGTGGCGTAAATCTCTTCATACTTTTGATTCCCTCTGCTTTTCCTTCTCTCATTGCCCTTCAAATTTGTTTCCACCACTTTCTCCCCCTTCCCCTGTTTTTTGACACTCTGTTTCGGACCACCTCTGTTTTCATGATTCTGCTGCTTGGATGAGTTAACTTCTTCATCAATTTTGAAGGAAAAAGAAGAACCCAGATGAGAGAAACTAGCAGAACGACGATGCAAGGCAGAATATGAAGCTCTGTTAGAATTGAAATCAGGGAAGAAATTGAGAGAATTGAGTGACTTGCTCTTGAAAAACAGAGACTCATTTGGGGTGTAAGTGTTGTTGTCTGGCATTGAGTCTAACCCCATTAGTCTGGCCACTATCCCTGGCTTCATTTGAGGGACAGTTTCAAGTTCAACTTGGTTGAATTGGGATTTTTTGTCATTGATTATGACACTTGAAGAGTCAATTTTGTTGGTTTGATTATGATCATGATCTGGGTAAGTGGGAAGATCACCACTACAAATGAGTCTTCTGAAAATGGTTGAAAAGCAATTGGGAATGGGATTGGTGTTGGGGTTGTTCTTTGATTTGCTCATTTGGGGGGGGGGGGGGTTGAAATTGAAGGGAAAGATATGATGAATGAATGTGAAAGAAGAGTTGACAAAGACAGAGGAGTAAATAAATAAGGACAGCATTAGCAATTGCAAATGTGAAAGGAGGATTGGGTTTGGGTTGTGTGCTGTTCTACTTGTACATGATAGTCACTGAGTCCACACGAGAAAGGAAGGAGTTGGGAAGTGGGAACTTCATAAATTCATATGGGTTGAAATGGGTTCAACGCGTTGAAATGGTTGACTGCCCATTGTACGAACATGGCACTGAATAAAATTTTCTACTTTAAACAAGTCGGTTCAAGTCGACTTGTCAAGGTGATAATTACGTGAAAGTTTAATGACGGTATAAGCTTCTTCTGTTTTGTGATAATGCAGTTGTGAGCTATAAAAAACTGTAAGAAGTTGTAAGAAGATGTAAAAATTGTAGAAAAATGCAAAGAGTTATAAGATGTTTTAAAAAACTAGTTTGATGCCAAGAGCCATAGAGCATATGCAATGGTGATTTATAATTTTGAATCATAAGTGGGGACCACACCCTTCACGTCAACCACAAGTCAACTTTTTCTCTCTTCTCTATATCCTATGGATCACCAACTTGGATCAACAAATAAAATAATATTTTATAGACCCCACTACTAACATAGTATTGGGTTTTAGACTTTTAAGAGCTTAGTTGGCAAAAAAAAGAGAGAGAAAAATATGTGGAGGCGGATCACGACCGTGAGCTGGACCGTGGGGCGAGCGAAGCGGATCACTATGCATGATATTGTTTGGACCGTTACCAAAATTTTTGGTTCGCGAGTCTTGCATTGCAGATGCTCTTAGAGTAAACCCAATGGTGAGCCAATTTTTTGGCTCACCGGTGGGGGCCTATTATTACTACATCAATCATTTCTCCAACTTTTTGCCTTACAATCCCCACTCTCTTCATTGGAAGATTCATCATTTTGTCTCATCAAATAAAATAATACCCATGAACTCACCCTATAACACACAACTTTATTTTTAGAATCAAAAAAATAATCTAAAACCAATTTAAAATATTTTAAAAAATGAAAAAAACAATTTGAAAAAAAGCAAATTGGCCCACGAGCTGGCTCATGTCTGTAGGCCAACTCGCGAGCCGTGACCCGTGACCCGTGAGCCTTCCTCTGCAGGTGTTTCCCTCCCTCACTCCCCTTCTCTCTCCTGCTGTGTGGCTCGCGAGTAGACCACTAGAAATAGTCTTATAACTCACAAACGTAGGGGTAGGAGTTCTAAACTCCCCACCATAGTTCAAATCCTGTTGCTCACAATGTTCTTGACGCACCTGACAGGGGTAAGCCTTCATTAGGCACGCTCGGACGATTATGCGACCTCCTCCTCCACCCACAAATTCACTGAACTTACATTCTATAGAGAGGTTCAATAGATAGATCAACTTTCCGCTTTAAACCAAAGTTACCAGTTTGATCCAAAGTATGAATATGGTATAAGTAATGGATAGGCCTGAGTTAGGGGCTGTTCTTTTCATGGGTAAATTTCAAAATATCAACCTCAATCACTTCAGCCTACTTCAATTTATTTCAACCCATTTCAACTGATTTCAACCCACTTTTACTATTTTAACTAAGTTTAATTTATCACATAAAAAAATTCAACTAACTTCAATCTACTTCAACCTACTTCAACCCATTTTACCTTTTTACCCACTCTAATTTACACACGAATCTTAATGTCACTTGGGATGAGCGACCTGCCGAATAAGCTGACTTTTCTGCAATATTATTTATTAGGGTAGGCTTGGATCTCTCACAACTCACAGCAAGTACGTTAACCTCTATGGAGTAGTATTGAATTAGTGTATGCCTCAAATTCATTTGAAATATTTTGGTATGGTAATTTTCTTTGGATTAGTAATTTTTTTTTTCCATTTTATCTACACAAAAATTACAAATGCTAACTAGTGCAGTCATTTTGTTATTAGACATAGAAGTTAGAGCTATGTACACTTAGCCTTTATACAAGTGTAGACTCATGTTACGAATGATTGGATTCTCGATAATAGTTAATCGAAAAAGTTACTCGAAAGTTTGTGTAAAAATTCGAGAGTTTTAAAGTGAACACTCATAAAAACTTTATTAGAAATTCTCGTATCTTAGTAAACTAAAAAAGTGGATAACGTACAACACTACGTCGTTCAAATACGTACTGTAGTACTTGTTCCCTTTAAGTAAGATTTTGGATTCGAGCTTTGTGAATAAGGGGGTAAAAAATCTATGATAGGAGAGCCAGCTATACATAGATCGACCTTGGTAAAACGAAGACCAAGAAACCCAAAGTGATGTATAATGAGTAGGAGAGAATTCAACCTCACAAACATGCTAGAGAAAGTGTTTGGTTTTTGATAGAAGAAGAGAAACAAAAGGTAGAAGAATGCAAACTTGGATAGTCAAGTGACCTTGCAAGGGATAATCGTAGGAGCCACCCTTGGAGAACACTTGGGCAATCCTCTTTAGATCAACTAGTGACTGAATTTAATCACTATCTAGTTGAAATAAAAAGAACCTAGAGACCCACTTGAGTTGCCAAACTCAAGATACAACACTAGGAATTTCAAGGGAGAGAGTTTTCTAACTCACAAAATTTCATATATCTCGAAAGTTGATTGAATTGAAATGATTCTAATACTATGGTCTTTATATAGTAGAGGTCTTACACAATGAAAAGACATATAAAAAAAATGAAAAGATGTGAATAAAAACAGCATACTACATTCGGATGAACAAAGCCGAAGAGGGGTGTCTTTCGGTGCTGTTGGTGTGAAGTGAGTGTGGCAGCAAAAAAGGATGCATGTACCCCACCATTATCACACATCCAAGCCTTATTTGAAGAGGGAGGACACGCTTTATGAGGAGGTATAAGCAGCAAGAGCCGAAATCATAAGCTTTCACACACCTTCACGCGTTTTGCATTAAATGCATTCACATCAGCAGCAACCCCAACTTCAAACAGGCATAACTCTCTGGTTTTTTATCCAAATTCGATGATTCTTGATTCATTGGAAAGCTTAGGATGTCTAGTTTCCAGGGAATGTGGTTTTATTGCATTTGGATCATCTGTTCAGAAGTTATGGGCCAAAGAGTTGAGACTATCCAAAACTGGCCTGCATTTTGATATCCGAATTTGTGGGCTGAACTTGACCAACCAAATGAACTCCAAATTAAGCGTGGTTGGTCTTGTGGGAAAGCTCTCTTCTTAAGCTTGAAGAATGTAAGGACCATCAGAATTTGGGCCCATTACATTTTGACACAAAACTGTAACAAATACCGGATGTGAAGAGGATGAATTAGGTGTGAACTCACAAGGCAAGTTCACGGCTTGTCGGCATAAAAGGGCAAACTCCTTGACTTCTTTGAGCTGAGTAGGGATAGTAGAAGAGTAGTCAAGATGGTCTCCAATAGGTTGCTCTTTTGAAGGATGGTCCCCATCACAAAGTGACAAAAAAAAAAGAAAAAAGTGGACAGCTTTGTATAAATTTTTTGAGATCCATCACTACCATTGCACCTCCATACTTTACAGAAGGAATTGAAAAAGGACTAGTTCATTAACTTTGTTCATGATTTTATCATCAACAAATTTGGTGTAATATACTTAATTATTAGAGATTATATTTCATAATATATGTATATCACTTTCTAAACAAGAAAAATATGTGTAGAACTACTATTACACAATTAATTCAAAGTAATCTAATATAATTGCATTTAATTCAAAGTAATCTAAATACAAATTGTTTTGGTACAAATTTAATTGTAAATACTATTACACAATTATTAAATAATGAAATACTTTAATTCCAATTAATTGGGAAAAAAAAAAGTTACATTGAGTACTTTGAGACTCCATCAATGGCAAGATGAGGATCAGTTTGGTAGTAGATAACATCTCCAGAGTCGCTTACAAAATGGTTGATCCTCAAGCTGTTTAGAAAGCTTTCTACTAGATGGAATGGAAAAGGCCCTTGTGATCTTTTTGGTTCTTTGTAGTACTTCCCCAATATCGGCTTCACTGCCTGAGTCTGCCAACCCGATAAATATAGGTTAGTTTGATTAAGTTACTAGATACTCACTTAAAAAAAAAAAACGATCTCCGATTTGAATATTACGAATAGAGAGGTAAGACAAGTCCGGGGATTCAGATATCACCCCCCCGGCCCTCCCTCGAAAGGAAAAAGAATGAACAGTGGTTAAGATAAAAATTTACCGCTTCAACGAGATGATAATGTGGAATTTGTGGAAATAGGTGGTGGACGACATGAGTTCCGATGTCATGGTGGATTTTGTTGAACACTCCATAATCCCGATCAAGGGTGGTTAGCCCTCCTCGTAGGAAATTCCATTCCTGTGAATGGGTCAACACGATTTGACCGTTTAGAGTGAAAAAATACTATTTTTCAATTTTGAGCACATCTAAACTATTTTCAAAGCCGATACGAAATTGACCCGTTTATTAAATGGGTCGATCCAACCCGTCTGTTTTCCAGCTCCACTTAACACAAATGCTGAGTACGTGATTAAATTATCAATTTTAATTTTAAGTACAAAGTTAGCATTAATTACGATTATGAAAAATACCTAAAATAATTATCAAATAATCAAGTGTTACATGTCTACAGAAACTAGCACTTTCAAAAGAAATCTAATTTAGCTTAAAATTGACATACCTTTCCTCTGTACCAAGGAAGTCTTTCTTCTCCATGACCATGGTGATGCAAGTAAGTAACAAGATCAATCCACATGACAAAGACCTAGAGCAGAAATTTCAAACCCAAATCATAAAAGGATAAACAAAACTCTTTTCCATGAGCAAATTCGAAAACAAAATCTTCTCAAAAGAAACTGTCGGTCACATACTGTGTCATAGAACGAAAGTAGAAGGTGAATTGGAGAAAAAAATAGTTTAGTAAATGATATTTTGAAATAAGAAATTAACTGAAATTAGATTTTTTTAATTGTCTAAAAATATACACATATGTGTCTCATATATGTCAAATAAGACATTTTATATAAATAAAACTTTTTTTTGGTCCGTATGAGCCACCAAGGGCAATACAATGCAATTACAATACAATTGGGGAGGGGGGAATTGAACCTGGGACCTAATGTACCCAGTACCTCAGTCTTCAACACTAGGCCAAGACTTCATTGGTATATAAATAAAACTATAAAATGACAGTTCATTCATTTAGTATAATGAATTCTTACCAAATAGGGAACTCCATAGAGCTTTAGCACAGGAGTAGGACCAAAAATAAAGCACAAGGTGGCAAGCAAAGCCACCATGGCACACCAACAAATGGTGGAAGTGACAACATCCAATTTCTCACTTGAGGTAAACAAATCACTTTCTGGATGGAAATGTGATCCCTTCTTCCCTGGCTCTCTCCATGCCTGTTCATTCACTCACAACAATTACATGCTAATCAACAAACTTTTGATTAAGTTCATGTGAAAAGGTTGATCAAAGAGCCTTAAATGTAGAGATGGGAGAGTCAGACTCGAAACAATAATATGGTCTGATCTCAACTTGAAGTTACTAAAAGAAACACGAACCGAACTAATTTGGATCCGAAGTCAACACGATTTGATCATTTAGTGTGGAAACATATTATTTTTCAATTTTAACCAAATTTAAATTATTTTCAAGGCATACACGAAATTGACACGTTTATTAAATGGGACAACTCGAACTGACATGTTACTTAACTCTACTTAGATTTAAGGGTTAGGCATGCAAGTTTTCTTTGAAAAATCTAGAAGCTAATAGATCTTCATCTGCATTAGTCATCGACCTATTAAGTAAGCCCCCCGCCTAGACTTTGTAAATCGTTCGGCTCAGTTTTGGGTCAAGTTAACTTCGGATTAGGGTGTATTAAGGTCAACAAAATTAGGTTGGGCTTCGCCTTCGGGTCATGTCATTTTCGATCAGAGTTGATCTTACGTCGGTTGATGTTGGAGCCAATAACGTTACGTTATAACAAAAGATAACTTTGACATAACATATTCATATATGGTTTGGGGCTCCTTTCAGACTTTGGGTCCACTTTGAATTGACTATTTTGATAGTTGATTATGGTACAGATTCGGATTTTAGTCATTTTTACAAGGTCTACAGCCTTGCACCACCGACCCTATAATATCCATGTCTAGTTAATAGTTATCCTAGTGTCAAATTTAGATTGATTAATAATAACACATAAATGGTGAAAAGAAAGATTATTGCAAAAGGATCAATAAAACATAAATCTGAATTTGACAACCCCCCCCCCCCCCCCCAAAAAAAAAAACCCTCAAGAATTTATTGGACTTACCAGATAAAAAGGATATGCAAACAAAGGAAATGGCACAGTGTATCGCAGCATCCTCGTGGAATTAGGCACACTTCTGTACAAAGTCTCTGGCCACTATAATTCACACATCAAGAATTGCAATTTTAATTATTGTGACCAAATGGGGGTTGAGTTTTTTATTTGATTTTTTAAACATTGAAATAAAGGGGTTATGAAATGCTGTAGAGTTTGAAAAGTCTGACCCGATATGATAATATGACACAAACTCGACCTGAAGTTATTAAGAGAAATACGAATCCGATCCGATCCGAACTGATTTCAATTCAATTTGACTGTTTAGTATGAAAATTTGCTATTTTTCAATTTTGAGGAAAATTTTCAAAACTGACATAAAATTTACTCGTTTATTAAGTAGGTTGACCCAATTCGACCCGTTTTTAGCTCTAATATTTTGGGAATTTTTTTTGAAAAAAATTATGGGATAATCTTATTAAATCAAGCCCGAAGAAAGAGACGATAAGGTTGGACACATCGATCACCGACATTGAGTAAGGAGTTTAGAGTCATTCCATTTTCTGTGAATTGGACTCATTCACCCCAAAAAAAAAAGAAAATCTATAATTAATTAATTATCTGGGATATGAGTTACCTCAATATCTAATTTCAACAATTGTCCCTAATAATATATATTAATAAAAGGATATTGAGTGTGCAATATGATATATTGAAATGGAATATATATTATTATAAAAAATAATGAATTTAATGATAAAAATTCAAATTAACCAACTACAATATGGTGGTGTATTTTTATTATATGTAAATGGAATATATATTATTATATTAATTGATAAAAATCCAATGAAACATTATCAAAAATTACAAAGGAAAAATAAGAGAATTTATATATAAGTACAAAATATTGAAAAAAAAAAATAAAATCATACCGGATGCCATGACTCGTCTTTCTCAACATGACCATGGTTTGCATGATGAGTCCTGTGACTTATTCTCCTGAAATTAAATTATTAAAATGATTTTTTTAATCTATATTACTTATTTTTAAAAAATAAATTCATGTAAATGAGAAAACCCTTATTATAAAACTTACCATCCATGATAAGGGACCAAAATTGAAGAGTGGAGTATATGCCCCACCACACTATTAAGTGTGTTGCTATTTGAAAAACTCCCATGCCCACTGCAAAATTATAAAAAAAATAAATTTATTGAAATTATAAGGACAAATGAGAGTCATACCCTACAACACTAAAAATAATTGTTTCAATTGATCCAATAATAATTCTTTCAAGCTAATTAAAAAGAATTGAAAAGAGTTTAATTAAAAAAATAGGTTCTAAAAGAATTTATAGAAGTCGAAATGTTAAATTTTTCAGGACATATTTTTTAATTTTGTTTTTAAAGTCACATATATTTAGCTGAGAGGACGGAATGAATTCCCGCTAAATTAAATATTTTTTTTTTGGTATTTGAGCCTCTATTTTAAATTTAAGCCCATATTAATTCATAAAAGGATTAGAGTTCTTCTATTATAACTTTTTTTTATTTACAAGATTCGAATGAGAGATCTTATTTAAGAAAAATATGTATTAAATCACTTAAGATAACCTGTCTTGATTTAAGCTAATTTATAAATTGATTGTATGTAATTAAAATGCCCAATATTCAAAAAATCTTGCCATAAATGGGAATTCAATTTGTTGAAAGTTGGACTGTCAAAATGAATGTCCTTTATTTGTTAGAGCCACTTTTTTTTTTGTTTTTTTGGTGAAGAAAAGCCATATATTTGGTAAAGTCATAAAGTTGACAATTGTAGTAAATAAGACCCAACAAAATTGTCTATTTTTCAGCCCTCTTTTGTTTTTGTTTTTGGTGTGGTAAAGTGGTAAAACTCTAAAAAGAAAACGTACTCACATCACAACTCTAACCATTCGAGGCCACGAGATCGTAGCACTCCTTTCAAAACGGAATCTTACTGAATGGTCAGATATAATGGTAACTTGGGCCAATTGCTGAGTTCAAGTATCGCTATTGCTTAGTAGTACAAAGTACCACCAAAATAGATAAAGACAAGTGTAAGTTGTTATGTGAGATCGTTTCATAGAGTTACCCTCATTTTTCTTCCTTTTACATATATATTCCAATTTGTACGTTTGCGTACGTTCTCTTAACTAGAGTTATATTGGGTAACACAAATTCTCGAAACGAAAACAAACCAATGAATGACATGTGTACCTAATACTTGTAGATGTTTTAATGCAGGCAAAGGGTAGAAGAAAAATTGCAACTTTGGAGAAGTTGATGTTTCACTGTTGTTTACTACGCACAAGCCTTTTTACGGGTAGGCATGTCTGCAGAAGTAAGATTGCCTACATCTGGATCTCTACAAAATCCTGTAAAAATAGGATTCACATTGGGAGATGGTGGTGGTTTTGGTGGTGTTACTATGCACAAAAATGGGAGAAAAATATTATCTGAGTTATGCAACATACATAATTTCAAATCTCAAGATGAATGCAACATGTTACTCAGAATCATTTGTTACAAATGATGGTGAATATTATATATATATTTAAATATGATATCTTGCTTAGAACAGTATAAGATAAGATAAATTATATATCTGAATCTAAACAAACCATAAACAAAATGTCTATGCAATACCCATATAAGAATATATAGGAGTAATGAAATTATTTTAAATTAGAAAAATTAAAGGGAGGAGGAGAGAAATACATACCAGTCATGGCCAAGAACAAAGAGAGCCCAAAACATGGTGCCTTGAGCAAACCAATAAAAAGGCCAAAAACCCCAAGAATCCAAAGAAAAGGCAATGCCCATCAATGCAAAAACCACCACCAAATCTCTCACAACATAACTCATTGATTTCCAAGGGTCTTTTACCCAACAATGCTTTGGGATTGCTGCTCTTACATCTGCCAATCTGAATGGGGGAGGATCTCCATGACTGAACCCCTCTTCTTCTTCTTCTTCTTCTTCTTGGTTAAGCTTCGTTTGTCTCTCCAACCCGTTCATTTTCTCTCTCCTGGTTAAGCCGCCGCCGCCGCCTTCCGGCTTTGGGGTGTTGTTTCTAGGGTTAGAGGAAGCCATGGGTGCAATGAGAGTTGAAGACATTAAAAATAACAAGTGCTCTGTTCTATAGAGAAGATCTTACTATATGTTTTGTAGGGAAGTGAGGGTGAGGGACTTCAATATATAAAGCCCTTTGGCAGCCACTTCCATGTGCTTACGGAAGCCACTCAACATTTCCTCCAATTGGCAGGGACATAGGTGGTTGTAAGTGGAGTTTAATTAACAATTTTTATTCAAGTATACACGTTAACCAAACCCATTTTTTTTGAAAAATTAAATTTGTACGGTTAATCATATTTTTAATTTTTTTAATTTTTTGATTCAGTTTTCGGTTTCAGCTTTTTTGCACACCCCTACTATCTGATATTATCTGTAATATATTTTTATAAGCTCTACATTGTCATCTTGTTGAAGTGATAAGTGTTATCTTTTCTCCTATTTGCTGGTTTTTTGTGTGTTGGGGGGGGGGGGGGAGGGACCGGTCCATACAATCTGTCAACTTTAAGATCCTGTTTGGCAAACAGGTGTTAGTTGTTAACTGTTTGTATTAACTATTTGAGTTAGCTTTTGTATTAGCTGTTTGAATTAGCTGTTTGTTGAAAAATTGTTTGGTAAAATGAGTTGTTTCTGATAAAGTTGTGAAACAAAAAGTTAATTCTTCAAAAAGGTCTTCCAAAAAGCTCATGAAATTAGCCTCTTCAAATTAGTTTTTTGGAGTCAAAAAACTCTTCTAAAAAACTCCTTATCCAAACACTTATATTAGCTTTTTTATTTGGTCAACCAACTAATTCTAGTCAAAAAAAACTCTTCAAAAAGTTGTTTACTAAACACTGCCATGTTTAGCTATTGGTTGTTAGTTGTTTGAATTAGTTGTTTCTAACAAAGTTATGAAACAAAAAGCTAATTCTCCAAAAAGCTCGTCCAAAAAACTTTTTGGGTCCAAAAAGTTCATCTAAAAGTTATTCTACCAAACATCTAAATTAATTTTTTTACTAGGTCAAACAGCTAATTTTGATCAAAAAAATTCTTTTTGGCCAAAAAACTGTTTACCAAACACCACATAATGTACTTTTGTCAATCCATAAGTGGCAACATATGATTCCTTTTTTCATGAGTCACAAACTGTATGTATTGTTTTCGGAAATAAATATCAAATTTTTAGACATAATTAACCTATATTTATAGGATTTGCAAAATTGATATCAGGAAAGTACTCTAAAGAACCAAAAAGTTTATTCAAATGAGGTCATCTCCTAAACCTAATACTAGGGGTGGCAATGGGGCGGATACGGGGCGAGTTTAGTCGTAGTATCATTTATACCCATTTTTAAAATTAATACTTATATTCATACTCATACAGGGTATTATAAAATTATACCCATATTCATACTTACTGGGTATAGTGGGTATACGGGTTTTATTCGGGTACATATAGACAAAAAAGAATTAAATCCATTTTGTACTCATATTCGATATCAAATATCCAATATGTCACATTAACACCAAGTTTTCAACAAAATATCATATCACATCAAATACAACTAAAAATTTGCCAATCAAAGCAATAAATTCACACTTGACAATTATAGTTTTAAACAAAAGGTTCAGCCAAAATATTGAAGATCATACAATTCAAAGTAACTAGCAAAATATTCAAGTATAGGTAACAAATTAGAACTTTAAACAAATTAAATGAGTATGGATTTTATATGGTGCAAGTATGAAACGGGTACGGGGTGGGTATTGATAAAATTGATATGGAGCGGGTAGGACTCATATCCATACCCGTACTGGCGTACTCGTACTCATACTCATACCCAGTTTAGCAATACTCGCCCCATACCCATTTTATTCCTATTTTCATCACCCATACTCATACCTATTAGAGCGAATTTTGCTGACTTTAGACAGATATATATTTTTTTGTCAGCCTTATCTAAGACAGTAAGAAGTAAAAACCATGCAAAATGAAGACATTAAACTTTACCTTATATGAAGTTTTAATCCCTAACTTTTCTATTAAACACCAAACAACGAGTACTAATTACCTATACTAATTACCTCTGCAAGTAATATTAGTAAAATAATTAAGCAATAAAGTGTGTCTTTCTATTAAACACTAAACAACGAGTACTAATTACCTATACTAATTAATTACCTGTACGAGTAATATTAGTAAAATAATTATGCAATAAAGCGTGTCAACTTCACAAATGGCAAGATCTGATTTGTTTTAAAGTTTTTTTTCTCACTTTTTAGTTTCAAATCAATGTACTAATTACCTCCTTAATTCTTCATTAGTCATAATCAGACAAGAGCGTTATGGTTTTCGATACAGTAATTTTTTATTTTTTTTTAACTCCCTCGGGCAATGGCAAAAACGTAATGATTATGTCGGTCCAGAAATCTCACTTTACATATTGTACGATGGGGTCCACGACATAAAATAAGTGGGTCCCATAAACATAAAAAAAAAATTAAATTCATTTTGCACCGGCAAAACTGGCAAGCTGGAATGCATGAGCAAGCTGACATCCGATGCACAAATTTATGTACGTACTGTATATATTTAATGCACTTAACTAATATATATATATATATATATATATATATATATATATATATATATGTGTGTGTGTGTGTGTGTGTGTTTGTGGTTAAAAAGGTTTTGATGAAACACAAAGGTCCTGTTTGACAAATAGTTTTTTGAAGAGTTTTTTTGTTAAAAAATATTTTTTTATATCATAATTAGCATTTTGATCAAGTAAAAAAGTTAATTTGGATGTTTAGTGAAAGAGCTTTTTAAAAGAGCTTTTTGGATCCAAAAAGCTAATTTGAAAACGCTAAATTCATGAGCTTTTTGAAGAATTAACTTTTTGTCTCATAACTTTGTCAGAAACAATTAATTTTACCAAATAGTTTTTCAACAAACAGCTAATTCAAACAGTTAACTCAAACAGCTAAAAACTGTTTGCCAAATATGGTCAAAATTAATCAAAGACTTGAATATTAAAGCAAGAGATTAGAAAGTTGAAAGCAAGCATAAACACTCCAGCATTCACCGAAATAAATGCGGAAAGAATTTGTATGATCTTAAAATATTTTATTACTTGGAAAAGATTGGAATATTGAAGGCAAACATAAGTAATTTTTTTATTTTTTTTTTTACAAAAAACATGGGAGTTGGACAAGGAAAGAATATGCATGTATTGATTGATTTGCTTGGCAAAGTCGTAAGGATTACACTCACGATGAGCTTGACAACCTGCAAGAAAAGAGACAAATGCCAAAACAAATTAGGCAAACATCTTTCACTAATTGAACAAAGCATGGGATAGAGCATGAATGTCTGCATACGTTTTAAGAAGGCAAGGGGCGGAATTGTAGCAATCAAGATCTTTGAATAGAGGGCAAGAAAATCAAATCAAATGCTGTCAACCAGAGGATAAGGTCCTGAAAATCAGCATCAGAACGATCTGATCAGAATTTCTTTCTTAGTGCTCGTTCAGAACTGATAATAATTAGGCAAACAAATTGAGGACAGAAGTATGAAGCAAGAAAGTGTGAAGCACGGCACTGAGAACATTCCTTGAGCTATTGTACTAAGTTGGATAGCTCTGAGTGGGGACTTAAGTCTAATTGAGACCCAACCTCGTTAAAACACCGTTGCGTATCTTGTTTATTTAATTTCCGCACTTAATTCTTGCTTTCGAATTTGATTCCAAGTTTTATAATCACCCTATCCACCCTCTTCTAAGGCAATCTGAGTTATATATATATATATATTTGCCACGTATATATATTTTCTCAACGTATATTTTTCATATAGATAATTTTTAATATATGTCATTAATATTATTTGTGGGAGTATATACTCATAGAAGTACGATATACACTTTGATTGAATTGAGACACTCAATGTTCTAAAATTAATGATGTTTTCAACTAATTATCCAACTGTTTTTTGGGGACCAAGAAACATAAATAACGTCGAAGGATGTACAATTGTACATAGCATGACAGATGATAATTGTACATGTTATCTTATATAATGCATGTGCAATACATTATATGCTGGTTTTTTACAACCTAGGAATATTTTCAATCCCAAGCATACGAGAAAGAAAAAGGAATCATTTTTAATTATATATATCCCACAAGTTTCCCTTTGTTCCGCTTGTTTTTACCATGAAGTATTAGTCTCACTTTTAGAATTAGTCTCTCTATGTTATCTTACGTTTTTACATAAGAGTAGTGATATATGTCTTGCTGCAGAACACTTTTAAATGTCTTGCCTTATTATAAATTAATATGTTTTATGATTTAAAATCACAAATTTTTCAATGTGAATATTGAATTTCTTTAAATCTCCTAAAAGTGGGATAAATATTATTGTAAACTTAATGACAACAAATCATTAATCATGTGAATAATTTTGGATGTCATCATTAAACCAGTATATTAATGTTCCAAGGTGGTTGAGAATTGCAAGTAATCTCAAATGGATCGAGTGAATGAGAACTTTTTTTTTTTTTTTGGATAAGTGAGTGAATAAGAACTTATACTCTATTTGGACCTTAGAAAATTTGGCAAAAAGAAAAAAAAGGGAAAATAATTTTTTTTTTGTATTTGGTTTAAAGAAAATCACAAAGAAAAAAATGTGGAGGAAAATTGGATGGAAAAATTATTAGAAACAAGTGATAAATTTTCCTCATAAAATTGTAAGGAAAGTTTAGGAAAAGCTTCAAAAAATTCCTGACCTCATCCAACTTCGCACTACTTAGATGATATTAATACAATTCGTGTTTAACATTCAAATTTCTCATTCAAATTCTTGTATTTTTTCCTCAATCCAAACCAAGAGAAAAAAATCTCACTTTCTCCCTACATTTTTTTCCTTCACATTTTTTTTCCTTTGATTTTTCTTTTCACCAAATTTTCGAAGAACCAAACAAAACCTTAGTTATCAATATATTAGCATTTATTTTAAGGTGATTTGCTACATGCTGTTAGTTTTTTGCAACTTTTACTCTTTTCCTTGTTTCACTAGTTAGCCTAGCTAGGCAAATTTATTTATATATATTTGACATATATGCAAGCCAAATTAAGCAATTCTTACAAGATTTGCATTCTTTGTTTTTACATTTGACTTTATTAGATGGTGATTTTCGTTATCACCAAAAAAAAAAAAAAAACCAAGTGGTTTTCATCTTACAATTTACAATACTAGTTTGTGCCCATATTTATGCATGGAGTGTCTAAATTATAAAAATAAATAAAATTTAATATTAATATAAAATATAAAGGTCATATCAAAAGTACTCAATTTAAAAAATAAAGCGTAAAACAAATATAATCGCAAAAATAATTATGAGTAAATTGAACAACAAAAATCATCTTATCGTTTGTACATAGCAAAACTGACAAATAAATAAGAATGATCTTTTGTTAGATTGAATCATGGCAATAATTTGTATTCTCACACTTATCTTTAAAGCATCATTGATCAAGTTATCAAATCCCAGCACAAAGACATGGACTTGTGGATTGTGATACAATTATTTATATTATGTGGCAATCCTAATCTCTTCACATCTCATCCTTCTTTAATCGTTAAAAAAAAATTAGGTCGCTGTATAATTCCATAATTAACGTATAACAATTATATATATACAGTAGTGGAGTCAGGATTCTAAGCAAGGGGGGGGAGATTGGAAAAACTGAAGGACACTTCAAAAAAAAAAAGGCAGAATGAAGAGTTGAACCAGGGACCTCCCACTCAAAACAAGGGACAACCACCACCCTACTATGTACTCCTATGATATATACTTATGAACTAATTAATATATATTTATTTTTATTATCCACAAAAATATCTCATATTTAATTTTTTTTTCTCCAAAAAATTGGGGGGTCAATTGACCCCTCTTGTCCCAACATGACTCCGCCTATGTATATATATATTTCTATAGAGAGAGAGTATTGAATTAAGAGATAATATATGCCTTCATTTTATAATTTGTGATAAACTGACTCACTTTTTTTTAATAGCTGATAATAATTTGATGGGATAAAAGATGATCAATTGTCAAAAAATAAAATTCAAATATCACGGTCTTCCATTAGGGAAAGGAAAGACGTAAAGTTGATCATATCAGGCCAAATACATAATTTATATTTTGAAAAAAAATAAATAAATAAATTAGAAAGTCGTGACAATATGTCCTCATCCATCATATGGGTGATCGAGCCTTCAAGACTTGCAAGCCAAATACATGCATCGAGCCCTTCCCCAAGAAAAAGAGACTCTAGAATTAGCACACGTTCTCCATGCATCTGCCTTCAAGACTGCTACAGATTGAATTAATCTATGTACGATGGCCTCTTTTTGCATAAGCTTGCTTCAGTTTTTGGGAACTCAGGATAGTTTTTTGTGCGTTTATATTTATAGTTGTGTTTTTTGTTTGAGGGAGGGGGTGTTTTGACTTGTGAGGAGTGGTACGTCGTTAACTGTTTTCTCATGGGATTAAATTTTATCTGTAACTTATCCTTAAAAAAAAGTCTTGATGGGAGTGTTTCACGGAGAGTGCAACGTGTCAGTCGGTTATTGGAAATAATTGAAGTGATAATATATTTAGTTTTTGAATGTGGATGGGATTTTCTCATAGGTTAAATTGGCGGGATTCAACCAGAATGTTTGAATTGATGTTTCTGGAATTCTCAGCCCCTCACTCATTTTTGCATTTGCTGTATAAAGATTTGATCTCTTGCTCATTTCAATTTTCATCTGTTTTTTTAAATTGATTTTTAACTCATTTTCTCCCCCCCCCCTCTATATCACATGTTTCGTCGTAGAAGAATATTTTATTCATTAGAGAATAATAACTTTTTTCTATTTTCATATTGAGCCACGAGAAAACAATGAAAAATTGACCTACTTTTTGCCGAAAATTTGGACATATTTTGACAATAGTGAAACTTAACTGTGACGAGATTTTTAACGAAATTTATTACCATTCAAAAACCGCTGGTTGAAATACATATTTGGACCGACAGATCATTATTACTGACAAACCGTTTTTGGCAGACCAAAAATTGATCAAAATTGGAGTGAAGGACAATATTGAAGGACGTGGTTAATAAAATAGTGTGGAAAATTGTGATGGTCTAATAGTCCATCAAAATATATTTTGACGGAAATTTTGATAGAATTCATTCTCCATCATCACAACGTGGAAGATTTCTTGGTTTGTGATGGTCCATGAATGCAATGACATGAACAATGACAGACTCGGTTGTATTTTGTGAGGGATACTATTTTTCTGTCAAAATTGCTACGAGGTGCTGCTAAAATTCTGTCAAAAAATTGTGGTAAATTTCGTTTTTTTCATTTTTAGAATATGCCAGGTGAACGAACATAATTCAATTAGTGACAAAATTTTGTTCAGAAATTAATAACGATGTTTGTTATTGAAAAACATTAGTAATTGATCCAAAGTATTCTTCCATACGTAGCAAATGGTTCATGCCCAAATTAAATTTCAACACGAAATTAGTTAGCAAATGGTTCATGCCTAAATTAAATTTCAACACGAAATTAGTTCCACACTGACATCAAAGAATAGTGAAATGCACTAAGGTCGGTGGAAAATGCTGGAACCTATGAGCAATACTCATGGGAGTCATCATCGGAGTTCTATGTCTCATCATCATCATCACCATCACGGGCAGGGGCGGAGCCAGGATTCAAAGTAAGGGGGGGCGAGATTAATAATATACATAATATAAACTTTAATAGTTTTAAAAATAAAGTGCGCAGCTAATACATTCAAGAAAGTTGGAATCGACGAGATCTCATATTTTGAAAGTAAAGCATGATATCGTCGTTCGATTGATTTTTAAAAAAATCAATCTCAAAATAAGTACAAGAATAAAAATAGATGAAACTTAAAGGGCACTCGCAAAAATTCAAAAGAAAAATATGTAGAGGGCAATATGAGGAGTTAAACACACAACCTTCCACACTAAACAACAAGCAATCAACCACTCTGCTATGCACATCTTTGTGAAATATTTAGGAACTAATTAATATATATCTATTATTTTTCTACTAGAATATCCCACATTTAATTTTTTTCCCTCAAAAACCTGGGGGGTCAATTGACCCCCCTTGCCCCTTCATGGCTCCGCCCATGATCACGGGAAGAGTCATGTCAAGAGGTGTCATAGAGGACCTTGTTTATTAATTAACTCTTGAAGAAATTACATTACTTGTTCATATTGCCCTTCTCCTTGTTCCATTCTCGCTCCCTATCAGCTTTTTCCCCGTGCCAAACCGTACTTTTGCATACTTTGACTGTTCGTCTTCTCGATCACATCCACCGTTGTTTCATGGTACAACTTAAGGAAGAGATCCACATATTTGGTTTACTATATTCGTCGAAATAGATATGTCGATCTCTAGTATAACCTTCTGAGAAGAGATATTCTTCTGGCGTAAGAGATCTCATAATGGAAAAACTGTGTGTAATTGAGTGAAAATTTCCCCAAAACTAATAAACTAATTGACAAGTACGTAGATATGCTCTTGCATTTGGTTTGAGCATGCAATTGATACAAGTAAACAACACATAAAGATGCTCTTGTATTTGATTTGAGCATGCAATTGATACAAGTAAACCATGCATAAAGATGCAAGTGACTAAGGGTTTCTTCCTTCATTGGATTAGTTTAAAGAATATAATTTTTTCAGTGAATTAATGAATAAAATTCACCAAAAGAAATTCTAAAAGAGAATGAGAACAGTTAGGAAATTGAAATTCTAACATTTCGAATATAAATTCTTGGGTGAGACCGTCTCACATAACAGTTATTGTGAAATGAACTCCCATAGATCGATATGGCTGTTTTTAAGTTTTGTGGTGACTAATGATATGTTTTAGAGTGATATTTCGAAAGCATACAAAATCAACATTTTTTCCACATTTGCTTTTCTATTTCAAAACCCCCATTTAAAAAACCAAATACTTGTAATTTTTATGTCATGTCGTGGAGGAGCTCATAGTCACAATCTTATTTTTAATTTGTGACACTGACATCCTGCGACACTGATGCATGCATCCAATTGAATCCCACGTACACGGATTTTTCAACTTTTTACCCCTACGACAAGTAATGGCATATTTGTTTTCGTGGAAAAGAATGAATATAAAATGGAAAGAAGTGGAAAGGATGAGAAATGAGAGAAAAAGATGGAAAATGAATGGTATTTTTGTTGAGAAATTGAGAACAAATAGTGTGAAATGAAAAAAAATGAGAAATTATTTTTTAGACAAAGTACAAAAAAAGAGAGACGGATTGGGAAAGAATGGATTTTTTCTTGAATAATGGGAAGAAACGGTAAGAAATTGGAAGAAATGAAAAGGACTGACAAAATATGAGAATTCACCATTCGCCTACGAAAAGAATAGTTTTTAAATTACATTTTTTGGTCTTATTTAAAAAAAATGATAATATAGTTAAAAAAATGATAAAATATGATAATATTAAATTTAAATCATCATGATAATTTTTTTCCACCATAAATTTTTAACTTTTCTTTTTTTAAGCTAAATGTGGAATTCTGTCATTCAATAACAACGATCCAATTAATTTTATAGTCACAAATTTTCTTATCGATTCGTTTTAGTGTATTAAAAATAACTTTAGATATAATTAAGAACCTAATTAAGTAGATGGAGTGGTCTGAGTGAAGAGTGATACAAAAAGACTAAACAACAATTTTTTTAAATTTTTTTTGAAATTTAAGATCTCAGTCTTAATTATTACGTACCTCAAAATCTTATTGGTTGAAAAATGAAGAAAATATCCCCTATATTTTAACCAAAAAAACAAAAGAAAAGCTAATGATATAATTAAGGCGGTCATGCTTTGTGATATTAGACGCCTGCCATTAGTAATTAGGTTGTGCACCAACTTAACCACCAAATATGAGCACCGGTAGTTAATAACGGATCGGATTAGGATTGGACTGTTCATATAGTGGGTTGGGTTGGGTTATGGTCGACTCGTTAGTAATTTGAATCAGGTCGGGTCATGGTTGGCCTATTAACAATTTAGATTGAGTCGGATTTTTGTGTAAATAAATGGGTCGGATGGGGCCAGGCTATGTGCCACCCGCTCTTGGCATGTTTTAAAATGAAACAAACTTGCACAAAAAACATTTGTGTAATAATTATTGTTATATATAAAGCGTTGTAATAAAATTAACTAATTGTAATATGTATATTAGTGTGATATATAGGTTAAAAAATTAATAGGTCAGTTAACGAGTTGCTAGTGGACCGACTTGATCCGTTAGTATGTTTCAATGAGCCAGCTCATTATTGATCCGACCAATTATTGACCCAACTCTTTATTGACTCTATTCTAAATAGGTCAACTTACTTGATCTGATGGGTACCCAGCCTATTGCCTACCCCTAATGAACACATTGTCTTTTGCAAGCTATGAACTCTTAGTGCTTACTCATTTTATTTGCCTTTGTAGGCTACTTTTTACATTTCTTTTTTTGGAAAGGGGGCAGCAAAGATCAATGTAGGCTAGACTTGAACCTAGATCTCTAAGAACAACTTCTAAAACTTTGCTATATGAACTAACTGACATCCAGTATTAGTTGTTACTAGAGTGATTGATGCCCGTGCATTGCACAGATGTGAACTACTTATTCCGTGCATATATGTTATAATTAAGATTGTAGGAATAATTTCTTATTGATAATAATGAGATCATAACGGGCATAAAAGAGTAAAACATATATTATAAAAATGCAATGGATATCTTATGAAAACATTAATTATTAACGTAAAAGTAACATTTTTACAGCATATTAGCTTATATTATGCAATGATACTCAAATGAATTATACACTTGATCGTATGATCATCTAACCTATGATTCCTCCTTCAATATTTCGCATAGTTATTTGAAAATCAAATGGCTTCATTAAATCAGAAAATTTCAAAGTAAAAAAATTATATTCCTTAATTATTAGATTTTCAATCATGTCCCATGTTCAAAACTAAGGCTTTTAGATGATTATTTAGTTTTGCCAGTATCTTTATTATCATTTAGAGTTAGGAAGTATGTTAGTCACAGAAAATATGATATACATAAATCGTGTTAGCTATTAATTTTGAGACACTTATCTAACAGCACTCAATTTTTTATATATCTATACAGATAGATGTACATATGCCTACTCATTTTGCATTTTTCCTTGTAATATGTCCTCACTTATTTCTGAAATATGCTCTACATTTATAACAACCACAACCAATATTGCTTTAATTTATCGAGTATTCTCCTACAAGGAGAAAGTTACATATCCCTAAATCCCAATGGTGTTTGATATATAGTTTTTTGGAGAGGGTTTTTTTTTTTGGGCAAAAAACAGTTTTTTGGGTCAAAATTATCTGCTTGATCTAATTAAAAAGCTAATTTGAGTATTTGGTAAATGATTTTTAAGAACAACTTTTTGGTTCAAAAAAGTTAGTTTGAAAAAGTTAATTCTATTAGCTTTTTGGAAGAGTTTTTTTTTTTGTTTTTTTTTTAGAATTAACATTTTGTCTCACAACTTTGTTAGAAATAGCTAATATTATCAAATAATTTTCTACAAACTGCTAATTCAAACCGCTAATAGCTAACAGTTAATACAAATAGCTAAAAACTATTTATCAAATAGGACATCAGTATGTATTTACATTAAGGCCCTGTTCTTTTCATAGGTCCTTTTGGATTTACCAACCTTAACGGCTCAACCCACTTCAACCCATCTGGAAAAAAAAAAAAAAAAAACAACCTCAACCCACTTCAACCAACTTCAATCCACCCCTTCATAATTACATTCTTATTATTTTAACCTACTTCAACTCACCACAAAAAAAATATACCAACTTCAACCCACGTCAAAAAAATACCAACTATAACCCAGCTCAATCAACCTCAATCCACTTCATCCTTTTACTCACTATAATTTACGTACGAAAAGAACATGCCCTCAATCCCACTTTTAATTTCTGGCCACCAAAGTCTGATTTTATTGTTGTTGGCAGTATATTAGTTGTTCCTTACAGTAACCACATAAATGATAAATTCTTCTATTTTCCCCACTTTCCTCTCTCTGTGTTGGGGCCTTTAATTTCTGACCAAAGATGACAATTTGTTGAGTTGCTTTCATGAGATCTGCCAGCTTTACTCATGTTGTGAAGGGTCGAACCAAGTTATACCTAACTTCGCACAAGTGGCGCCTTGGCACGTTACTCATGTTGTGAATGGTCCAACCAAGTTATACCTAAGTCAGTAACCACATAAATGATAAATGATGTTTGTGCCTGCATTGACCCAAAAACAGTTTTAACCAAACGTCAACGTTTCTAGAACGTACAACATATACGACAAACGACTGTCAAATAGGTCAAGTCGGATCAAATTTGTATTTGTGCTAAATTTAAGTGGATTGAGAAATTCTCGATGTGAACCTAAACTGTTTATTAAACGGGTTTAAAACCTTGACTTGTACCCGTTTATTTTTTAAACGGGTTGACCTGAAATTTACCTATTAATCCATTTAATATAAACAGGTCAGACTCAGGTTATCTGGTTACCTGTTTACCCGCTTAATATTTTGACTAAAATATGATACATGAAATCAAGTGGATTTGGGTAAAGATTTTCAACCCGTTTAATTAAATAAGTTAGCACATTTAATCTGTTTGATTAATTTAGTTAGATTCAGGTTGCGAATTTTGACACGAAGAAATATCTATTTAATCCCGTTTAATTAAATATATTAAATAAGTTGATCCGTTTACCCGATTGCATACATTTGAATTAATTTTTTTTTAGTGTCTTGCCCCCGAACTATTAGATGTATTATTTCCCGACCTCCTTTGAACATTGATTTGAACTTCTTTCCTAAAGCATAATGACATTCGATTGCATATCTTTGATACAGTTTTTTGATATTTTATCAGTTGAATTAACCTGTATCAATATAATTAAAACTAGTTCAATGGAGCTGCTTTATTGATCTTAATCTACCTTAGCCTCTCAAATTTTTAGTTCTATTATCACCCAATTTTTCTTAGTTTTAATTTGGAAGTGGTTGATAAATCACTGTCCAATTTCCATTTTTGTCATCTTGAGGCCAACAATCATGGGAGATAGAAGAGAGCAACTACTAACCAGAAGACCTCAGCTTAATCACAATGCACCTCATGGCATGATTATGTTTGGTGTCTCGCTGTTTAATTCACCAGCTGAGCTCATCACTAAATGTAAACCAGTTTTCTAAAAATAACTAAAAAAGAAAATGATGGGGACTTAATTGGAGGTTGTTCATTATGAGTATATTGAACTCGCTACCAATTTTAATGTGCTCTAATATGCTCCAACCTGTTCAAATCTGCTAACTAGCAGTCAGACATGTTTCAATATGCTCCAATCTACTCAAACATGCTAACTGCTAGCCCAACATGCTTTAAGCTCGCAAACCTGGTTCTAAACTATTCCAATCTACTAACTGCTAGTCAAATTTGTTAAAATTAGTTCAAACCTACATTTTACTGGTTAAACATGTTCAAATCTACTCAAATCCGGTAACATCTGCTAGCTGCTCCTCCAATATGCTCATAACTAATAGGCCCTCAATGAAGCTTTCACTTAAATTTACATACAAATACATAGATATAATTTAATCATTGAGTAAAAAAAAAATTTTTAAAAAAAGGCTGGAGCCTTTTACATTGCATCAACACTAGAGTACATAAGATTTATCATATTAGATCAATACATAGACTTCATAGGATTATATGAGCACTGGAGCCTGTATCCTCGTAAAATTTATATCATACTTTTGAGAGAATGCACTCACATAGAATACATAAACAAATACATATTAAAAATAAAATATATGACAAATATATCTGAACAATATATCAGCAATTGGACAACCACCAACACTTAGCTTAATCGTCTGCGCATTAGTTTGGATTTCCAATTCATAAACTATAACCCGCTTGACGTATGTCTAAACGCTCAAATATCCTATAGGAGACCTAGGAGATGACCCAATTCATCATTATTTATAAATAATAATAATAAAAAGTGTTCAATTACCCTTGACATGTCTAACGAACCACTATGGTTCAGGAAACAAGTTACATTGACTTGGTGGCTCCACCAATAGTGAGGTGAGGATCAGTTTCGTAGTGGACAATGTCTCCTGAATCGCTCACAAAATGGTTGATCCTCAAGGCCTCTAGGAAGATTCCAATTACATGAAATGGAAAAGGCCCTGCTGATTTTCTTGGCTCCTTGTAATACTTTCCTGTTATTGGTTTTGTTGCTTTTGTCTGTCATCACCACAAGCATCAAATTCAAGTCTCGGGACTGGAGAAATCAACTTATGTTTTAACAGAGCTCTACTTCTTATGAGATGCTAATAGGTTAAGTAAGATCACTAGAAAATCAAAGCAAAAAAGGTGAAAAAGAAATATAAGAGTGAAGTAAAACTTACAGCTTCAACGAGCTGATAATGTGGAATTTGTGGGAAAAGATGATGGATGACATGAGTTTCAATATGATGGTGGATGTTGTTGAGCATTCCATAGTCACGATCAAGGGTGCTTAGTGCTCCTTGTAGGTAATTCCATCCCTACATATATAATTAATTAAATACTATTTATTTGTCTATCTAGATTGTTAATTGTGTTTGTTTAGCATCAATTTTTCTATTGTCGAACTTTCTATTTATTTGTCTAGATTGTATGTTAACGACTTGAAAATTACAAAATAATCTGATTTACTTCAAGGAGGCATGCACATACCTTTCCCCGATACCGAGGAAGTCTTTCTTCTCCATTGCCATGATGGTGCAAGTAGTCCAAGTACGTCACAGGAGCAAACCACATAGGAAAAACCTACAATAGAATCGTAGATGACAATTAGCTCATTTGATAAATTATTTTTGAGAGTTGTTATTAAAGAATTTAATTGAAATTCCATCTACATCGTTCTTTACACCTCATTTTTAATTTTCCAAAATTAAAAAGGAAAAAAAAAGGGATGATGGTTGAGGTAGTGTAATGAATGCTCACCAAATAGGGAACTCCATAGAGCTTTAGCACAGGAGTAGGACCAAAAATAAACCACAAGGTAGCAAGTAAAGCCACCATGGCACACCAACAAATGGTGGAAGTGACAACATCCAATTTCTCAGTTGAGGTAAACAAATCACTTTCTGGATGGAAATGTGATCCCTTCTGTCCTGGCTCTCTCCATGCCTGTTCATTCACAACAACTACATGCTAACATACTTTCAACTAATGACATAAGGTTCAATTAATTAAGGTTATGCTCTATTAGACTTATTTGATTGATTTTGAGACATGCTTAATAAATTTGCGGGTTTAAAAATCATCGGTTGCTCTATTCATTGCTAGCAGTTTTACTAGCGAACTTGTTTAAAATTTTAGTTAAATTAACTTATACTGTCTAGGAATATTGAAACAAAACTTTTCGTTTCTGTTATGGAGTATTTGGAAGTCTAGAAATATAATAGTCTTTAATAATGAGATTTTCAATCCTATTACCTGCCTAATTCAAGCAAAAAAACAAAAACAAAAACCAAGCGCGGAATGGAGAATCTGAACTTGCATGCTAGTTGATCATGATCTTAGAGGGTCTTTTTCTTTCCCTACCACCTCCAACCATCTAGTGAGGTGGTTTCCCCCACCATCAGAATTCGTTAAACTCACCTTTGACAGATCCCTCATCAACTCATCAGCACTAGCAGGTTTCATCATCTGGGATTGGACAAACAAACTTGTCAAGGCAGGTGCAACTTATTATGATGATACATTTGTTATAGTGGCAGAAGCTAGAGCATTGCGTGATGAACCACAATTAGTAATTTGGGTTGGGTTCAACAACATTATCATTGAAGGTGATAATAAGATAGTGATTCAAACATTGACACAGAAGATTCAAGTTCTTTGGCAACTATATAATATTATTGAAGACATTCCCATGTGGTAGAATGAAGGCATTCATTTACTCATCACCCACATTTTTAGATACGCAAATATAGCGGCAGACTGACTTTCAAAATTTAGACACTCCATTACAATGTTCTTCTCCTCTGATATATGTTTTTTCTCCATCTCTTAAAGGCATTTCAGTAGACGATGTAGTTGGGCATACTTTTCTAAGAAGATGTGCGTAACATTTTTATGGTTTTTATTTACCCTTGTGTGTATCTACACACACACACACACACATATATATATATATATATATATAAACAAAAAAATCAAAAGGACTAACCTATGTATGAATTTGATTCTTGTGAGCCAAAATTTTTGGGAAAAAACAAGAAAGGATTATTGAACTCACCAAATAATAAGGAAATAAGAATAGAGGGAATGGTGGAGTGTGTCGGAACATCCTTGACAAATTTGACAGACCTTTATGTAGTGTCTCTGTCATTTGCATCACACCGAAAATGACAATTTCAGTTACTGTGTAAACCAAGAATTACAAGTTTTTGAAGTAACACACAAAACATTGCCTTGAGCCAAGAAATTTATTGAATAATGTATTAGATTGGAAAACGATAGTGGCACTTGATAGTGAATTATGTTCCAACAATGCTTTGGGATTGCTGCTCTTGCATCTGCCAATCTAAATGGGGGAGGATCTCCATGACTAAACCCCTCTTCCTCTTCTTGTTCTTTGGCAGATGTAAGAGCAGCAATCCCAAAGCATTGTTCGGTAAATGACCCTTGGAAATCAATGAGTTATGTTGTGAGAGATTTGGTGGTGGTTTTTGGATTGATGGGCATTGCTTTTTCTTTGGATTCTTGGGGTTTTTGTCCTTTTTATTGATTGCATCCTACGGTTCTTATTAAACTTTTACAATCTTCTGTCTTAATATCTTTCTAATAATCTAAATATTATATTACAAGTATCTGGGATACTTTTTCCAAAAGTAGGTGAGGTGATGATAATTTATGCTAAAATTTCTTATACTTCCCAAAAAAAAAAAAAACAAAAGGAGGGATGATGATGGGTCAGCTGTTCCACCAGGGCCTAGACTCTGTTGTATTATTTTGGGGGGGGGGGGGAATTAGATCCAGATTCGTCCTGTTGGATCTGGAAAGATAAGATCCCAACCTAGAATTTGTAGGTTTAGCGAATCCAAAATTCTAAATGGATTCTGACTGTTTTTCAAATTAAAGATTATTTTTGCTTCATCCCAATATAAATTATCACATTCTAAAGACAAACAATTGAATTTAGAAGGTGCGATATTTAATATAAAAACATTCTAACAACAGATGCTACAACAAAGTTTTCTTACTTACGTATTACACACCAAAAATTGAGGATTTGGGCTATTGTTGATGCTACCAAACGGTGAGGAATGTGCGTATGAGTCTGATTTGTGCGATGCGAGTATGTGATGCTGTGAGTAATGGCTAATTATAGCATGCAGAGAAAAACAAAAGTGGCGTGAGAGATTGTCAAAGTGACCCTCTAAGGGATTGTGAGTGAGCCGGTGAGCAACTGAGCGATGGAGGAGTGAGGTTGTGCGTTGAGGAGAGTATAGAGAGAAATGGATAGCAGATTGTGGTGAATGGTGAGAGTAGAAAGATAAACTACGGAGGGTGAGATGTGGGAGCAATGCAACAACTTCGGGTTTTACCAGTTAAAAGTCTTTAGACTTTAGCGAGGTTAGTCAATTGATTGCCACTTCAAAAAACAATACAAACAGGTCTTGAGCGAGTCTCGAATTGAGCATGAGCCTCAAATTTCAGTTCCAAATCTAGACTCAACCCAGAGCCCTTAGACCCATATCCACTTAAGAGCTGCATATTCTATTTAATTGGACTCAGATCCTTTAATTTAGATCGGACCTAATGGATTTAGGTCAGGTCCAAATTCATCATGAATTATTACAGTTAGGAAAAATCAATTAGGTTAGAGCAGTTGAGTTGTGCCTTTCTTACCAGTTTTCAAATTCAGTAATAGTAGGGTTGTCCCACGTTGATAAATTACGATATTTGAGTAGGTTTATAATCTGGGGAGGCACTTTATACATAGCCCATGCTCAAGTGATTTTATGTTGCATTTTATTCGGCTTATATGCATTTCTCATTTGTCTAAGGTCCAATTCATCTAAAATTTGACAAAAACATCTCTTGAAGTGTCAACTGTTAAGTTTAACGTTGGTTTTAGATGATTATTCTAGGTGCATGAGACATCTTCGACTAAGGTTGAATCTTAACAATGCCACTCCCACGTTAAATTATTGTGTAAGGTGTAGACAGTTTCAGCGTCTTTATGCTTCTAATTCAAAGGGCATTTACATGAAGTGGGGTTTTGAAATACTAAAACATTTGTCGAACCTCACACATTAGCTTAATTAAGATTTGTGTTTTGGATTATAATAGATTTCTTACAAGATTCGCTATCCACAAATCATACCTTGTTTGGACGACCTAACCTGATTTATGTGTCCTCCTCCAACTTATAAGGTGTAACAATCCTTAACTAGTTAGTTACCATAGTACTAGGGCTAAAGTTGAGGCTAACTTGTCACCCAACGAAACAGTTAGTTCTATTTATTTAGTAAGGAATTATTATATATATATGTGTTATATATCTATATA
>JACYFF010031956.1:1131221-1146017 GCA_017589665.1 Selenicereus undatus | reverse complement strand
CCATGTTATATTCAGGATGGTCTAAAATTATAGAACAACTAATTTATTTAATATTAATCTCATACTTTATCATATTGTTCTAAGAGTTTCATGTATTAATTCTTAAATAATCAAATTTTAAAAGGAAACATGCTAAGATATCAATAATAACGAACTATTAATTGTTGTTTTAGATTGCGAAGACGATTTGCCATTAATAATACCTTAAATGCTCATTTAACATGTGCCAACAAACTACATAATTACATTTAAATTTTGATGGAGAGTTGATCCGTCAAAAAGTTTTTGACGGATATAAAACCCGTCAAATTTTCCATTAGTAATCTTATTTTTCATCAAAATTTGCAGATTTTTCAGTCAAAATTACCGTCAAAATCACACCCTTTTTCTTCTATTATTCGTTAACATAATATGCCGAATAATAAATTCCATAGCTGGCTTGAAAATAATTTGACACCGTTGTAGAAGTGTGTTGATATATATGAATGTGTTGTTAAAATCTACATAGGAAAGTTTGATTGACAAGACAATCCAAGAAGCACAGTTAATGGCACATATAAGGCAAAATTACAAGAGTACACCTTCTAGTTGAGTTGGGTTATTACTTGAAGTGAAACCACATCATTCCCTCTCGTTTTTATGTATAGATACTAGTATTATATTCTTGCAATGTAAGGATGTAGTTCAAACACTGGCGGATCGACGCATTTAGAATAGACGTGTCTATCTTCTAACATCATCACTAATAGACATATCTAAGAAAATTATATGATATATAATATGGTAGTCTATTTTACAGGTGTTTCATCTCGTATTTACAACAACAACAACGCCTCCCAGTGTGGGTTCCGCTTTTGTGGGGTTTGAGGAGATCTAGATGTAGGCAACCTTACCTCAACTAGCGGTCTTGCCCGTAGAGATGTTGATTCTAAGAGACCCACAAAGTAAAATTTTGTGAAAATATTTTATAGAAGAAGGATTTTCTGAAAACATTTAATGAAGCGAAACTAAGGATAAACAACAGGGAATTAAACTAAGAAGTACTAATAAACTAGGTCGCAGTAACCATGTAAACATAAGTACAACATATCAGAGGAAGATACTATACCTTAACACACAGAGGTAAACAAACAATGTTTCTTCCCAGTTGCATGTACTACCTCCATACAAACACGACATACGAAAAACCACAACCAAACCTACCCTACTGCAACCAAGAGACAACTACGAGGCTAACTCTCTATGATCTAAGATCTTAATTATATCTCGCCATAGTTTCCTATCCTAAGCCATGTTCTCCATCAACCTTACGACTTTCAAGTCATCTCTGATCACTTCGTCCAAACTCCTCTTTGGTCGTCCCCTCCCTCTTTTACCTTCGAGAATATTAATCATCTCACGTCCAAGGGCGGAGCCAGGATTCAAAGCAAGGGGGGGCGAGATTAATAATACACATAACATAAGCTTTAATAGTTCTAGAAATGAAGTACGTAGCTAATAGAATTAAGAAAGTTGTCCTCGATGAGATCTTATGTTTTGAAAATAAAGCATGATATCGTCATTCAATAGACTTTTAAAAATATTCAAAAAAAAAATTACACAAAAGGCATCACAAAGAGTTGAACCCATGACCTCTCAAATGGAGTAATAAACAACCAACCAATTTGCTATGCACTCCTTTATGAAATATTTAATAACTAATTAATATATATCTATTGTTTGTTTGCATCAGAATATTTCACATTTAATTTTTTTTTCTCGAAAAAGCTGGGGGGTCAATTGACCCCCCTTGCCCCTTAGTGGCTCCGCCACTGCTCACGTCTCCCTACTGGAGCGTCCACACCCCTTCTTTTCACATGTCCAAACCATCTGAGTCTTGTTTCTCTCATCTTATCTTCAATGGGAGTCATTTTAACTAAGTCTCAAATTACTCCATTACTAATTATATCTATTCTCGTATAACCACACATCCATCTAATCATCCTCATCTCTGCTACCATTAACCTTTGAACTTGAGTCTTTTTTATAGGTTAACACTTCGATCCATATAACACAATAGGTCTAACTGCCATATGATAAACTTTGCCTTTTAATCTTATAGGCATCCTCTCATTGCACAGCATGCCTGAGGCATACTTCCATTTTAGACAACCACTTTTATGTTTCATCTCATATTTAGAGAATGCATGTTACTTTTGGGGTCTTTTAGGAGTGTCTATGTATAACAATTGGAGCCCATTCAAAATGACTCATTAGAAATTTTTTTTGGACTTAGGGACCCCTAAACGGAAGCCTAACATAGATTCGCCCATGAGTTTTAACATTTTTAACATTGTAATAGTAATTGACTAAATCGCCTATGAGTGCTCACATAAAATACATAAGAATACATATTGAAAATACAATATATGACAAATATATCTGAACAAAATATATTTATAATATTTTACAGTTTCTTGCATCTCAACGTAGCTTTTTACAACTACCCCAAATTGTACATGCTTACAATTTCTTGCAGTGTTATTACTTACAACGCAACTTTATGATAACCATAAGAAAACCTCCGGGGGGCCCCCCCCCCCCAAAAAAAAAAATCAAGTACTGGCAGGTCCGGCCCATTGGTCAATTTCTTGGCCCACGGCCCACCCTCCCCTCCAACGCTAACATCTTTCAACCTTTTTTTTTCCTTTTCTTTTTCCGAATTCCACTTATCTCTCCTAGTGGGAATCCCATTCTTACTCAAAAAATCTCAATCCTCTCATCATCACCATTACATTCAATCCGCCAGTCATTGTATACATGTGTGTGTTTTATTGCATAAGGAGGCGTAAACATTAATGCATGTAAGATTCAGATCGAAATCCTGATAACAATTGTAAAGACTTCATTAACTGAACTCATTGCTACCTTTAGTACATGACATGGCATGACATGATGTCATGACATCAACCAAAAAAATTGGCAAACTAGTACGTAAACTTCATTACATCGCATCAACACTAATTGGACACGTATCCTAGCACTCTGTGCGAGCTCCCAACTCGCATCAGCAGCTGCCAATCCACCATGCCTAACCTACTTACCTAAACCCAAGACAAACACAACACTTAATTGTCTGCACATTGGTCTGGGTTTCCAATTCATAGAGTATAACCAACTTGACGTATATATAAGCGCTCAAATATCCTACAAGAGGCTTAAGCAGATGACCCAGTTCACCATTATTTATAAACAATAAAAATAAAGTGCTCAATGTAATTACCCTTGACATGTCTAACGAACCACTATGGTTCATGAAACAACTTACATGGACTTGGAGGCTCCGCCAATAGTGAGATAAGGATCAGTTTCGTAGTAAACAATGTCTCCTGAATCACTTACAAAATGGTTGATCCTCAAGGCCTCGAGGAAGATTCCAATTACATGAAGTGGAAAAGGCCCTGCTGATTTTTTTGGCTCCTTGTAATACTTTCTCAATACCGGTTTTGCTGCTTTTGTCTGTCATCAATAGAAACATCAAATTCAAGCCTCGGGAATTAACAAATTAACTTATGTTCTCATAGAGCTCTACCAGTTATGAGATGCCAATAGATTAAGTAGGGTTACTAGAAAATCAAAGCAAAAAAGGCGAAAAAGAAATGTAAGAGCGTAGTAAAACATACGGCTTCAACGAGATGATAATGTGGAATTTGTGGGAAAAGATGATGGATGACGTGAGTTCCCACATGATGGTGGATGTTGTTGAACATTCCATAGTCACGATCAAGGGTGCTTAGTGCTCCTTGCAGGTAATTCCATCCCTACACATATAATTAAGTAAATACTATTTATTTGTCAATCTAGATTATTGACGACCATCATTCCTTGGTTTTAACAGTGTATCTTGTGTTTAGCATCAATGCTTCTTTTGTCAAATTTTCTATTTATTTGTTTGGATTGTATGTTGTTCGAGCATGAAAATGGATGACGTCTCACATTTATAAAATTAATTAAGGGGTTTGTGCATGTATATGAGTTTGTGAGTTACTCCACCTATTGCCAATTGGTCATGGATTGAAATCTCATTTGAGGTTGTATGCACGCCTCGTTTGATTAAAGCCCAATCGGTATATAAAATTTAACATACATTAACGACTTAAAAATACCAAAATAATTTGATTTGCTTCAAGGAGGCACATACCTTTCCCCGGTACCGAGGAAGTCTTTCTTCTCCATTGCCATGATGTTGCAAGTACGTCACAAGAGCAAACCACACAATAAATACCTACAATAGAATCATAGGTGACAATTAGTTCAATTGATAAATTATTTTAGAGAGTTGTTATTAAAGAATTTGATTCAAATTCTATCTACATCTTTCTTTACACCTCATTTGCACCAACCAAAAAAAAAACCGGACCTATTGTAGAGTTTCAAACCCCAGCCAAAAAAGAAAGAAGAAAAATTCAAACTCATTAATAGGTTAGATATCTAAACCAAAACAGGTTGAAGTGACCTGATGTAGTAGTAGTTAATTTTAAAATTGTAAATGATCAATGCTTCATGAAAGAATACTTCAACAGTAAACAATAGGGTAAAGAGATATTTTACTTTAATCTGCTATGATTCGTTCCAAAAAACTTAATAACAACAATTGTAATGAATGCTCACGGATAAGCCGATAGAATTAGTTAAGTCTTTGCGTAGGCGTGAGATTAGTATAGCGTGTGTCCAGGAGACGAAGTGGGTTGGAGCGAAAGCTAGAGAGATTGATGGGTACAAGTTTTGGTACTCAGGGTCATCTAAGGCGAAGAATGGAGTCGGCATCCTGGTTGTGAAGGATTTGGCGGATCAGGTGGTCGAAGTGAGGCGTAAGAGCGATCGGATTATGGCCATTAAGGTTTTAGTAGGTTCAGTGTTCGTGAACGTGGTGAGCGTGTATGCGCCTCAGGTAGGCCTGCCGGATGAAACTAAGAAGCTCTTCTGGGAGGCCCTAGATGAGGTCATCCAGGAGGTACCTCAGACCGAGAGACTGTACATAGGAGGAGACTTTAACGGCCATATCGGATCGGAGGTAGCGGGATATGATGGGGCCCCCGGGGGCTTCGGTTTCGGACAGAGAAATGCGGGAGGGATCTATGTGCTGGACTTTGCAGTGGCCTTTGATTTGTTGGTGGTCAACTCCTTATTCAAAAAGAAGGAGGACCACCTAGTGACCTTCAAGAGCAGCTCTTGAAAGACCCAGATTGACTACTTCCTAACGAGGAGGGAAAATCGGAGATCGTGTAAAGACTGCAAAGTGATCCCCAGCGAGTTGCTGGGAACCCAACACAGGTTGCTGGTCTTAGATGCAGAGTTCAAGTATCCTAAGAGGTTGAAGAGGAGAGTTGGAGAACCCAGAATAAAGTGGTGGACCATCTCAAAGGAGAAGGCGAGATTAATAGCAGAAAGAATAGCCGAGGAGAGAGCTTGGAAGAGGGCAGAAGACGCCGACGCGATGTGGGATGCTGTGGCGGATTGCATTCGAAGGTCAGCAAAGGAAACCCTAGGTCTTTCCAGGGCAGGCGGCAACCGGATGGAGGGCGCCTGGTGGTGGAACGAAGAGGTAAAGGAGAAAGTCAATGCAAAAAAAGAGGCTTACGCGGAGTGCATGAGTAGCAGTTCGGAGGAAGAGAGGGAGCAAAAGAGGATTGGATACAAGGTGGCCAAGAAGATAGCCAAAAGGGCGGTGGCAGTAGCAAAGAGTCAGGCGTTTGATAGACTGTACCATAGACTGGGGACGAAGGGAGGGGAGATGGAGGTTTTTAAACTAGCCAGGGCGAGGGAAAGAAGGACTAGGAATTTAGCAGTCGTAAGGTGCATCACGGACGAAGAGGGTAAGGTGTTGACTGAGGATACTGAAATTAAGGACAGATGGCAAAGTTTCTTTACTAAACTCCTCAATGGGGAAGGGGGGGCCGACTGTAGGTCGAGCGGAGAGTGTAGCGATCAACGTGCGAGCGGCAGGATAACAAAGGAGGAGATCAGGGAGGCCTTGAAGAAGATGGCGAATGGGAAGACAGTAGGTCCGGACCAGATACCAGTAGAAATTTGGAAGTTCATGGGGGAAGAGGGTCTAGAGTGGCTCACAGAGCTTTTCAATGTTATTTTCAAGACCGCCAAGATGCCCAGAGAGTGGAGGGCCAGCACAATCATCCCACTGTACAAAAACAGATGGGATATCCAAGATTGCAATAACTTTAGGGGCATCAAGCTGCTAAGCCACACTAAGAAACTGTGGGAGAGGGTGATTGAGAGAAGGCTGCGAGAGGAAGTAGAGATTTTAGAGACCCAATTTGGATTCATGCCAGGGAGGTCGACCATTGAGGCGATCTACCTCCTCAGAGGGCTCATGGGTTTGTTCAGGGACAGAAAGGTGGATCTTCATATGGTGTTCATTGACCTGGAGAAGGCGTATGATAGAGTCCCAAGGGAGGTTTTGTGGAGGTGTTTGGAGGACAAAAGGGTGTCGCCCGCGTACATTCGTGTAATCAAGGATATGTACGAGGGAGGACGGACGAGTGTTAGGACTCCGGGAGGGGTCTCAAATGACTTCGCTGTTAGTTTGGGCCTACATCAGGGCTCCGCTTTAAGCCCGTTTCTTTTCGCATTAGTTCTGGATGAACTCACTAGAGGAATCCAGGACGAGGTGCCCTGGTGCATGATTTTTGCAGATGACATCATCCTTATCGATGTCACTAGACAGGGGGTGAACGACAGGTTGGAGAGTTGGAGGCATACATTGGAGGTTAGGGGCTTTCGGTTGAGTAGGTCGAAAACGGAATACCTTCACTGTTGTTTCAGCGGGAGGACAGAAGAAGGGGGTGAAATCGTACTGGATGGGAGGGCCATACCGAAAGTCGCAAAATTTAAGTACCTGGGCTCGATCATCCAGCAAAATGGGGATATTGATGAGGATATTAGCCAGCGGATTAGAGCGGGTTGGAAAAAGTGGAAGTCAGCGTCAGGGGTGCCGTGTGACAAGAGAGTGCCAATGGGTTTGAAAGGCAAAGTCTATCGGATGGTAGTTAAACCGGCTGTTCTCTATGGATCAGAGTGTTGGCCTCTAAAAAAGACACAGGTCCAACGGTTGATGGTCGCTGAGATGAGAATGGTCAGGTGGATGTGTGGTTTTACGAGATTGGACATAATAAGGAATGAAGAAATTAGGGGTTTAGCTGAAGTGGCCCCCATAGAAGAGAAGATGAGGGAATCGAGGCTCAGATGGTTCGGCCACGTGAAGAGGAGAAGCGTGGCCGCCCCCGTGCGTAGGTGTGAGTTGATCAACCCTCCCGGTGGTAAGAGAGGGAGGGATAGACCGAAGAAGAGTCTAGAAGAAGTGGTTAGAGAGGACCTGAGAGCCGTCGGTCTTTCGGAGGATATGGCTCAGGATAGGAGGCTGTGGCGGGTCAGGATTAAGGTCTCGGACTGTAGGGGTCCGCCACCGTAGGGCCAATAGCCTAGGCGGTGTAGGGTGGGTAGGGTTTTCTGTTTGTGCTTGTCTTCAGGTCGTGCTTTGTTGGGTCGTGACGACACTAAGCGCCCATGGTTTGCTCAGGTACGTCTCTACTCCCTTTATTTGCTATCTCCCCCCCTTTCTCCTCCACCCTTTTCCCCAAAACCTTTTTTTGGTGGGTCGTATGGAATCAACCTCTCTATGGGTAGGAATACCGGTAGAAGTAAGGTTGCTTACAGCTGGATCTCCCCAGACCCCGTGAAAGCGGGACCCACACTGGAAGTTTGTTGTTGTTGTTGTAATGAATGCTCACCATATAGGGAAGTCCATAGAGGTTGAGCAAATGAACATGGCCGAAAGCAAAGGCCAAGGCAGCTAGTAAAGCCACCATAACACCGCAACAAATGGTGGAGGAGATGACATCCCATTTGTCACTTGGGGTAAACAACTCACTTTTTGGAATGAAATGTGATCCCTTCTTTCCTGGCTCTCCCACGGCCTGTTCATTCACAACAACTGCATGTTAACATACTTTCAACAAATGAAGTAAGGGTCAATTAAGGTTATGCTCTATTCCACTTATTTTGTTGATTTGAGACATGCACAGAAAATTTGCTCGGCTGTTCTACTAATTGCTAGCTGTTTTACTAGTGAACTTGTTTAACATTTTAGTTAAATTAACTTGTATGGTATTATTCCATATTTATATGCATGTTTTTTTAAAGCACTTGAAGGTTGATGTCATCTCTATCTCACGGATAGTGTGTTAATATTATTGCATAACTGAAAGTGATATAATAACCCTCACATGGAGCAGAGCGGGATTGAATTATACTGAATACTGCTGAATTATATTGAAAGTTACTGAATGCTGATGATATGTACTTATGATAAGTTGAAAAAAACATGCTCCAAATCCCACCTTCAAAACCCATACACACACACACACACATATGTTGTGTGTGTGTGTGTGTGAGTGTGTGTGTGTGTGTGTGTGTATGTGTGTATATGTGTGTGTGTGTGTGTGTGTGTGTGTGTGTGTGTGTGTGTGTGTGTGTGTATGTATATATATATGTATGTTTGTATGTATGCCTTATCTATCTATCTATCTATCTGTCGGTCTGTCTATACACACACACACACACACACACACACACACACACACACGCACACACACATACACACATACATACATATATATATATATATACACACCCGAAATTGAAACAAAAATTTCTGTTTCTCTTATGGAGTATTTGGAAGTCTAGGAATACAATAGCCTTCAACAATGAGTTTTTTTAAAAATCCTTTTACCTGCCTAATTTAAGCAAAAAAAGCAAGCACGAAATGGGGAATCTGAACTTGCATATTAATTGATCATTATCTTAGGGGGTCTTTTTCTTCCCCTACCACCTCAAACTATCTAGTGAGGTGGTTTCCGCACCATCAGGATTTGTCAAGCTCAATTTTGACGGATCCCTCATCAATTCATTAGCAGTAGGAGCTTTCATTGGACAGACAAACTTGTTAAGGCAGGTGCCACTTATTATGGTGATACATTTGTTATAGAGGTAGAAGCTAGAGCATTGCATGACGGACCACAATTAGCAATTCGGGTCGGGTTCAACAATATTATCATTAAAGGTGATAATAAGATAGTGATTAGGGATGACAAAAAGTTGGGGAATACCCGTCCCCGCCGGGGCCCCGCCCCGAAGTGGGGGAAAATCCCCGTTCCCAAAGGGGACGGGGAGGAAAATTAATCCCTGCTCGGGGATGGGGATGGGGACGGGGACATAGTTCAACCCGTCCACGTCCCTATTTCCCCGCCGGGGATTTTGTCCCGTTCCCATCCCCGTCCGCAATTCCCCGATTGGGGAAAAATCCCCGCCTCCGCCCCCAATTTTAATTAAAATTACAAAAATTACAAAAATAACCTTATTTTAAAATTTTTAAATGAAACAACTAAGGTTATATTTGTAATTTTCTTTGTAAAAATCTTAGGTATATACTGAATTTGGTACTCATGGTCGTAAAGAGTTTAGAAGGTAAGGGAAAATCAGCGGATAAAAATCCTCGTTGGGGCCCTGACGGGGATTAAATCCCCGCTGGGGATGGGGACGGGGGGGAATTTTTTCCCCACAGCGGGGAACGGGACGGGGACGGGGGTTGGGGATTCCAGCGGGGACGGGGACGGGGAATATACTCTCCGTCCCCAACCCGCCCCGTTGCCATCCCTAATAGTGATTCAAGCATTGAAATGGAAGATTCAAGCTCCTTGGCAAATATCTAACATTATTGAAGATATTCTCATATGGCAGGATCAAGGTATTTATCTACTCATCACCCACATTGTTAGAAAAGTGTGGTAGCATATTGGTTTTCAAAATTTGGACAGTCCATTACAATGTCTTTCTCTTCAGATATATATTTTTTTCCATCTCTTAAAGCTAATTTAAGGGACGATGTAGTTGGGTGTACTTTTGTGAGAAGTAACGCTTAACATTTTTATGGTTTTTATTTCCTTCTCTCTCTCTCTCTCTCTCTCTCTCTCTCTCTCTCTCTCTCTCTCTATATATATATATATATATATATATATATATATATATATATGTACACACTTACACACACACACACACTTAAACACACACACACACACACACACACACACATATATATATATGATGTGATGATGGTTACCATTTAGACTCCATTTGGTCTTTAGAAAATTTGATAGAAAGAAAAGTTGAAGGGAAAAAAAAACATGAAGGAAAAAAATGTAGGTTGAAAATGAGTTTTTTTCCTTGTTTGGATCAAGGAAAAAATATAAGAATTTGGATGAGAAATTTGAATGTTGATGAATGACTTGAATCATGTCGATGTCATCTATAAGCAATATGAGGTTGGAGAAGGTTGAGAATTTTTCTCAAACTTTCCTCACAATTTTATGAGGAAAATTTTATCAGTTGTTTCTAACAATTTTTCCATATAACTTTTCCTCCATATTTTTTTTTCTTTGTGATTTTCTCTAAACCAAACACAAGAAAAAAAGTAACTTTTTCAAATTTTTTTCTTTCCAGCAAATTTTTTAAGGTCCAAATGGAGCCTTAAACAAAACAAAAACTCCAAAAGGACTCACCTATGCATGAATTTGATTCTTGTGAGCCAAAATTTTTGGGAAAAAACAAAGAAGGATGATTGAACTCACCAAGTAATAAGGAGCTACGAATAGAGGGAATGGTGCAGTGTATCGGAACATCCTGGCCCAATTTGGCAGACCTTTATATAGTGTCTCTGTCATCTGAATCACACCGAAAATTACAATTTCAGCTACTATGTGAACCCAAAATTACTGGTTATTGAAGTAACACACAAAACCTTACCCTGAGCCAAAAAATATCATCTCATGATTCTCAATTTTGTAGTAATATAAGATTATGCGTATGGTACTTCTTTAGCTAAGAGCTTGTGAATTACATTAATACTTATAGATGGTCAATGATAATTATTGAGTTTTTTTTCCCCTTTTTTTTTGGGTCTGCTATGAATAAGATATCGTACCGGACGCCATGACTCATCATTCTCGACATGAGCATGGTTTGCATGATGAATCCTGTGACTTATTCTCCTGCAGCAATAATTTACATACGAATTTTACTTAGTTTCAAGAATACATAGTTGATATGATAGTAAGAAATCGTTGAGACAACTTACCATCCATGATAAGGCAGCAGAATTGAAGTATGTAGTATATGTCCCACCACACTATTTAGCTTGTTGCTATTTGAAAAGCTTCCATGTCCACTGCAAAATAGAATTGATTCTTGCAATAAAGTAAGTGTCACGCCCAAATTGAACATCTCTAGTTAGAGGTAATTTTGTTAACTGGTTCCAACTATTTTCCAGTCATGATTCGAATGGATTTAATTATTTTCGTTTTCTTATCATCAGGATCGAGTTAAATAAGTTCAAACGAACCATGAAATGACATGTCTACATAATCTTCGTAGATGTGTAATTCAGGCAAAGGGTAGAAGAAAAATGGCAACTTCGGACAAGTTGATGTTTAACTATTGTTTATGCAACATACATAATTACATATGTAATTTGAAATCTCAAGATGAGGCAACATGTTACACGAAATTATTTGTTACAAATGATGGTGAATATATTTAAATACGATATCTTCCCTAGAACAGTATTAGATAAGTTTGTTAGCATTCTTGAAACTCACAATATGTTTATTAATATATTTTGATGAAAGACAAGAGAGAATGAACCCCCAAGAAAAATGATTTTTCACATACATTTTCAGCTATTTGGTAGAATGGAAAATAATTTTCTTTCCACTTCATTTTTTGCTATTTGATAGAATGAACCCCCCGTTCTCACTTCATTTCGTTTTATCATCAACCTCCTTCCCTGCTCACTATTCTGACCCGACCCAACCAACGAATTCTGTTTCTCTCTCCTCTTCAAAATCAAATCCAAAACATCAGTAAGAAATATACCTAGTAATAAACCCAACAAAAGAGATAATCAACATTAATGAATCTCAATTTTTTCACTATTCCCAAGGATTATTCAGTTGACTTTAACTGATATTAAATCTACATTAAAGAAAATGATGAACGGGAAGGCGATGAGTGTCTCAGATTGCGAAGTTCTTCAAAAGGGCAATTGTAACAAGATCAGAGAACTCAAGAAATAATTACAGATATTAACGATGAAAATCATCGATGAACATGATGAACATGAAGAAGAGGGGAAGAATGAGAGACAAAATGAGAATGAAAATAGAGTGATTCTAGACACAATTAAAAGAAAATAGAACGAGAGACAAAATTGGGCAACGAAAATTAGGCTTGGAAAATCGTTTTCCCAACTTTTTCAAGGGAAAACAATTTCCTTCAAATGGGGTAAAATGATTTTTCCCTCCTTGTTTTACCAAACGGCATAAAATAGGAAAATTATTTTCTGGAAAAATGGTTTTTCCCCCTACCAAACACACCCTTAATTATTTTCATTTTCTTATCATCAGGATCGAGTTAAATAAGTTCAAATGAACCATGAAATGACATGTCTACATAATCCTCGTAGATATGTAATTCAGGCAAAGGATAGAAGAAAAATGGCAACTTCGGACAAGTTGAAGTTTAACTATTGTTTACTACGCACAAGAATGGGAGAGAAATATTATACTAGTTATGCAACATGCATAATTTGAAATCTCAAGATGATGCAACATGTTACACGAAATTATTTGTTACAAATGATGGTGAATATATTTAAATACGATATCTTCCTTAGAACAGTATCAGATAAGTTTGTTAGCGTTCTTGAAACTCACAATATGTTTATTAATGTATTTTGATGAAAGACAAAAGAGATTAATCAATTGGTATATTCATCGTGTTATGTTTGAATTATCTTAATATTTATATTGTTTAAATATGCTATGATTCTAAGTGAATATTGACATACTAGTACATATTGCTTAATTGGTTTGATATAAGTTGCCACAATATCTTGAGATGATTTGGAATTCAAATTTGAATATTTGATGTTTATGATATTATATTTGATGATTCAAATTTGATTATGGGATTATGATTCTATATTTATCAAATGTCAAGATTTGCCTCAATTATGATAATATCTTTTGATTTTATATATATTGTGAAAGATTATGCTGCTAATAAGCCTCTTGATAATTTTCTTAGCAAAGATCTTCAGTCCAAAATAAGGTAAGTAGCCGTTGAAAATCAATGGATGAACGTTAATCAAAATTGCTCATTTCAAGGCTTGAAAGACTGACTTCAAGGCCTTAAAATGATATGGAAGATGAACCTTCTTTATTTGATGTAACGGTCACCTTCCAAATATTTCCTCAACCTCTCCGACATCATTGCCTATAAATAAGGAGACATTTGCAGCGAAAGAGGATAGAAGAAAGAGAGCTACACTTGCAAATCAAGAAGAAAACGTTGAGAGAACTTGATACATCGAGCTTATATATATTGGCATATCTATTGTGTTTATGTACTCTTTGTTATAAAGTGAACCTTGTTATCTTTCTTTTTATTGGGTTGAGTTGATTAGTCGGAGGACCGACTACCTAAGCACGGTTGGGGAGCAACGCGTATGTTGGGACACCTAGAGTTATAGGCTCAACTTGTAGATTGTACGATTAGTGAATCGTGTATAATCAACCAACCTAATAAAAGAAAAATGGTTCAATATCCCATCGGCGAGGGGCACCTGTGGGTAGAGGATTAGGCGGGGCCGAACTTTTATAAATTGTGTGTTTTGTCTACATTTACATTTTTCACATTTCTATTTTGATTATTTTGTGGCTTTGATCATCACCCTATTTGCCCCTTCTAGGGTAATTTAACTAGCTAAATCGAACTAACAAAGATAAATTAAACCTCTGAATCTAAACAAACCATGAACAAAATGTCTATGTAATACCCATATAAGAATAGGAGTAATGAAATTATTCTAATTTAGACAAAGGGAGGAGTTGACAAATACGTACCAGTCATGGCCAATGACAAAGAGAGCCCAAAACATGGTGCCTTGAGCAAACCAATAGAATGGCCAAACAAACCAAGAATCCAAAGAAACAGCAATGGCAATCAATGCAAAAACCACCAACAAATCTCTAACAACATAACCCATTGATTTCCAAGGGTCTTTTACCCAACAATGCTCTGGGATTGCTGCTCTTACGTCTGCCAACTTAAATGGTGGAGGAGCTCCATGATCAAACTCTTTTCCTTCCCTATTTTCTCTCTCTATCCTATTCATTTTCTCTCTCTTGATTACGCTCTCGGATTCGGGCTCCGGCTTTGGGTTGTTTCTAGGGTTGGATAATGAAGCCATTGATGAAATGACAGTGGAAGATATCAGAGAACAATGGTGTGTTCTTACCGTATGCTTGGTGGGAAGTAATAGAGTTCAATATCCATACATACCTATATAGGGTTTTACTGATTAATCAAAAGTCTTTAGACTTTAACGAGTTCAGTCAATTGATTGTCACTTTAAAAAAAAAAAATATAAACAGGTCTTAAGCGCATCTGGATTCTGGAATCGAACATACGCCTCAAATTTCAGATCCAAATCCAGACTTGATCTACCCAGAGCCGTTAGACCCATATCCACTTAAGACCCACCGAATTTTTTTATCACAAGGTATTATTATATATGGACAACACCTCATATTGAGTGAGAAAGATGTGATGTATATTAATCATTCATCATGACTTATTACACTTAGGAGAACATTAATCAATTATGTTAGAGCACTTGAGCTG
>JACYFF010031956.1:1067237-1130821 GCA_017589665.1 Selenicereus undatus | reverse complement strand
ATAATTAAAAATATATAATATCTTGATTTTTGTTTGGGCAACAGAATCTCTTAGCTACCTAAAAACAAAATATACTTTGATATCCTTTCCTAAATCAATAAAAAAAATTATCATCATAATATCATTAGGTTATTTGATTATAAAATCACAAGCATCAAATTTTCAATAAAAATAATTACCATCATAATTCAAAGTATATTATTTCTTGATTTTTTTTTTAGTGGAATCTATTAACTACCTAAAAACAAAATATACTTTAATAAATTTTTCTCAATCACTGAAAATATTTGTGTACTAAAGTTTATGGATGGTATTAATATTTTAGTGATCCAAGGAAGGAATAAAGTATTAAAGTTTCACTTTTCTTATTTTAATGGTAAATTCAAAATTAGCCACTTTACATATTATTATTAAATTAAATAGAAGAGATCTATACTATAATATAAAAACAATGTTGTAATGACATGACTTTTTAAAATTTTCTCATAAATTTAAGATTTTAAACCGTTAGATTATTTGATTATATAATCACAACTGTCGGATTTTCAATAAAATAATTACCATCATAATTAAAAATATATAATATCCTGATTTTTTTTGGCAACAGAATCTCTCAACTACCTAAAAACAAAATATATTTTGATATCCTTTTCTAAATCAATAAAAATAATTATCACCATAATATCATTAGATTATTTGATTATATAATCACAATCATCATATTTTTAATAAAAATAATTACCATCATAATTAAAAGTATATTATTTCTTGATTTTTTTTTGTAATGGAATCTATTAACTCCTAAAAACAAAATATACTTTAATAATTTTTTCTAAATGACTGAAAATATATACATACTGAAGTTTGTGAATGGTATTAATATTTTAGTGATCCAAGGAAGGAATAAAGTATTAAAGTTTTATTTTTTTTATTTTAATGGTAAACCTGAAATTAGTTACTTTACATATTATTATTAGATTAAATAGAAGCGATGTGAATCAATAGAAGAGCTAGACCTAGATGAAATTTTTTTCTTTCCAAACGTTCTTAATGCGGGATAAGGTGTTTTTCTTCTTATATTTCTTGGTCAGGAATTAAAGTTCCTAAAATCACTAAATTTTTTTTATGAACAAAAATTCACACAATGACAATTAATTAATGGTCAAAAATGTTCATTTTAAGTGGTTGATGAAGTTTTTTATTCTTTTAAGTGGTAACAAGTATTTCTATACCCATATAATAAGTGAAAAAAATTTATAAGTTTTTAATTGTAACAATTATTTATAAAATATTACAATATTTCAAACAGCAACCAGTCATATGCAATATTTTGAGTCTTTTAAATAAAATAATGAATAACTTTTTAAGAAAAAGCAATTATTGATAGCTACAAATTATGAGAAACTATCAACTAAAATTTCTAATATTTAGAAATATACTACAATAAGTTTAGCAAATATTTTTGATAGCAGCTATAATATCTTAATTTCTCTATAATAATTTGAAAATTATGATAGTCTAAAAAATTTTGTAGTTGGATGTTTATAATATACTACAATAAGGTCGGGCCCTGATTCCTCAGTTATAATATCTTAATTTCTCTATAATATTCCAAAAGATCCATCTTGCTCTCTGCTCTTTCGTCTTCTTCTACTTGGATGTTTATATTTTTTTTGCACTCATTTTTCTTTTTAGATTTTGTAATTTGTAGGGATCAAGATACATTAAGGAAGACGTATTCATCAATTCCATATGTACACTCTTATATTATTAATTCTTTTCTACATGCGGATTACCCATAACAGTAAGAGAAATAAAAAATTAAGAAAACTTTTCAACCAATGTTTAAACTTTTAATTTTATCTACTGGCATGTATGTGTATGTGTATATGATTTTCTAAAGCACTCTCTCTCTTCTTAATCTTTAGCTGACTGATTGTATTGCAATTGGAAAGTAGAGAAGTTGTTGTTTGTAGCTATTGTGGAATTTGGAACTTTCAGTATAAGTGATATTAGTATACACCCTACTTTTACAAAATTGACATGTTGTCTAAATTCAGAAAAATGGGGTGCACCCATAAAAGATTGATATGTGTCTAAAACATACCCGTGAATAATTAACTTGATGACATTTGAATTTTAACATACAGGTGCGCATAACTAACAAACAACTCATAAATTGATATGTTGTCACACAACATACGGGTGAAGATATGTTCTCCTATCTCTTGGAATTTATGCACCCCATTTTTTTAAAACAAAAAAAAAAATTGTAACCTTGCATCATCCATACGATATGAACAATGAAGGCATAGAAGAAAAACTACATTTGAATTCATACACTTCCCCCAACCTTTTTCTTTTTCTTTTTCCTTTTCTTTCCCCCCTCCCCCACCCCAAGCCGCCTTTTTCTTTATCTTTATCCCTCATTCTCTCTCATCGTTGGTGGAAGTCTCATGGCGATGGATCGTCTTCAACTACTGCTAGTGGGACTCCCACTCTTCCTTTTCACAAGCGACATCTTCAACCTGTTTCTGTCCCATCCTCCTCCTTCTCCTTCCAAATCCTCTCATCATCACCATCACATTCGTCGCCACCCTAAATCTCACCCTTCTCCTTCTTCTCCTCGTCAAACCCTAGAATTCCCCTCTGAGGTAGCAGATTCGCTCATTTTCAACTTCTTCGGTTCGGATTTGAGATTGATTGATTTCTCATGTCGACGGATTTAATTACTTGTTGTTTTGCGTTGATTGATTGATTGATTGTCTGATTTCAGGAATCCGATGGCTTTGGAGTTATCGGTGATCGCCATACTGTCACCATCGATTTTTGCTCTTCTGGCTCTTCAAGGTACTATGTTTTTGTGAATTTTCTACATAATTTTAGTTTGTTTCTGGTTGATTGTTGGTTTTCGCTATGCTAGATCAACGTCTGTTTGATTTAATCTTTCAGTAAAGCATGTATCGGCGTTTGGTTGCTAGGCTTTGTGAGCATTTAGGTTGCATGGAGGATGATTTGATGCTATAAATCATCTTCTGTGTATGTGTTATCCTACTAGTCATTCTGCTTAATTTCTCGATGATTCATGAAGAGACTATCTGGAAATTAATTTAATCTTTCAGTTGAACATAAATCATCCTCTGATTGCAAGGCTTTGCGAGCATTTGGGTTTAATTGAGGATGATTTGACACTACTAATCTTCTGTGTATGTGTTATGCTATTAGTATTTTGGATGCAGCTGGCCCCTCAAAGAGTGGTTTGTATGGTAATTAGAGTCAAATATGCGTTTACCTGGACTAGTAAGAATGTTTCAGAGAGTATCTGTCAAGTGACTTGTGGAGAGGAATGTTGTGACGCAGACATTTTGTAGTATATTTGGCAATGTGTGGTCTTAACTACCATGTCTTGAGAGTGCCTAGGGTCCTAGTACTTGGGGTGCAAAGCTCAAACTTTGGAGCCTTGGTTTCTTAGAGGCTCATTAAGTTTTGTGGATGGAGTGTCAAGTTATATTCCTTTTGCAACTCATTGATATCTTTAGTGACAGTGTCCAATCTATAAACTTCGTCAAATTTATGCTTACTGAAGATATGTGGTATAATTTCAAGCAAATGCCTTTAACAATTGCATGAACTTTTTTCAAATCAAACCTCAATTTCAAGTTTCCTGTGTACTTGGATCCTACTTTTTCAATTGCATTTAAAAGCAGCCAATACCTGAGCTTTCCATCTGACTAAAGACCATCATTTGGTTGATTCTTCGAGTGTGCGTAAATATGTGTTTTCTTTCAGTTTCTAACCTTCAGGCCGGGAACATTTTGAGGGGTGAATGGGAACAGATATTCACCCCTTCACAATTCTGCTGGCATTTTCTAAATATCTTGAAAATTGTCTGTAGTAGCCTTTATTTTTGGAATGGATAGGACATTCTTAGTACCTATAACCAGTTGTAGCGAGCTTTATAGGATCATCAGTGCTTTGTTTTCTTCAAAAAAGCAGAGAGAAATTGGGATTTGTAATGCCTCTAAACTGAAATTGATAATGCTAACAATACATTGAAAACTATCTAGCATGACCTTAAACCCTCTAAAACCTATTGAGAGGTTCACTTCCCAGATATTCCAAAAAAGTGTGTTTAATTTTCTTTATTATATAGGTCTTACACAGAGGGTCTTAGACTCTACCTCTAGGAACTCTTGTGATGTTCTTAATAATCTTCTAAGCAATTTAATGAGCATAATTTTTTTTTTCTGTGTGGTTCTTTCACCATTTGGTAGTTTTTGAAGCGCATATAGGAGAAGAGAATTATTATGATGTACAATGGACTATGAGCTTGTGAAAATGGTTTAGAGATGCCCTACAATATACGAAGGGTCACGAGCATTTTATCCCTTATAATATTCTTGAATGTTTTACAAAGTACCTGGAGAAATGTGTATTCCTCTACACAATATACTTCATTTTGGGGGTCTCTGAGAGGCCTCTTACAGTCTCGTCACTGCCTTTTAAATCTTGTAAGGCATTCTAAATATTGCCCTAAACAATCTCAATGTGCGTAATGGCTTCATTAGCACCATCTTGTAGTCTTTGATGGCTGATTTCAAATTGCTGAGAGACAATATGATAGTGGTGTAGAATGCCAACACTGGTCCTAGAATACGTGGAACATTTTGAGGGGTGAAAAGGTGGTCACTATTTGACATCTCCTGGGATTTTTTTCCCCTCCTTTAACCTTTTATTTTTTTCATTCCGGAGTCCAAGAGGCTTTGACCACTCTACCATAACACCACCATTATCCAATGTCGATTTCATTTGAGCAAGGTTTGGGGAAACATAAATAGTAGTACTCTTATGTGCAGAGAGACCAATGCTGAAGGCCATTTTTTTTAAAAAAAAAATCTCTTAATGGCGCATGAAACCTTTACTGAGGGAATAAGACATACGCTTTAACTATTTTGAGTTGTTGGAAGGAAAGAGACTGTTGGATTTTGGTGGTAAAGCAGTAGAGCCTATGCTTCATCTAGAATTGAAGCTTCACTATTTGAAAATATGGTGTTGCTGGAGTCAAGTTTTTTACTGTAATATAAAGTTGAATTCTTTGGATTTTGTAAATAAGATTATTCAGGGAAGCTTGAGGGCATGATGATTTTCATAGTTGCCCTTTTTGTACATGCCAACATCTGCTTAGGGGTCACAAGGACCATATAGGGGCACATAGAGGGTATTTGACAACCTAGTGGACTTACATCCAAAAATACTAGAAATATAGTATAATAGACTTTGCCTTGGATCTCCTTAACGGCTTTGACCCTTATGCATTTGGAACCTCTTGTAATGTTCTCTATATTCCCTTGGAAATTTTAATGGCGATGACGGCTTCCTTGGCACCATACTGTAAATTTGTGGGCACAACCCCAAAGCTACACAAGAATGTACATTACGATAGCATTAGCATATGATAGTAAATGATACTGGTTGAACATCTAGAATGGATTTGAGATACTAGGACATTTCAAGATGTCTATAGGAGCACATAGTCTGCATTTGACCATTTTCTTGAATATATTGGGAAAGGTTGAAATTATTTTGTTTAACTTTTCTAACAGTTGAAAAAGTTGCCTACTTTGTCAGTTTGGATTGTAACAGTATACCAAAATGCCTGGCTAAATTTTTCTGTAGTTCGTTTTAGTGGATTAGCTGGCAGGAAAAGTTTTTAATCTAGAATTTAGTGGGTACTTTATGGCTGAAAAATGGGTATAATTAGGGCTTCATTTGGGTTCCCAAGAGACTCTAGTAGGACGCCTGCTTGACCTTTGAGGACATTTTAAATAGTTGTCTAAAACGATGTCCATGGATGATGACATCATTAGTACAATTTAAAACGTTCAAAAGGGGCCATTACAGTATTACGTAATACACTCCAAAGTCTGAACAACATAGAATGGCCCTTCCATACCCTGAAACTTTGTAAATGATGGTGAGGAACATTTAGTTAATTGGACATCTTCGCATAATTTTCACAGATCCTTAAAATAATGTATAATAAACTCCATTCCAAGAGGCTTTCATCTGTCTATTTTTGAGACCTCCTAGGAAGTCTTAAATATTCTTCTGAAGAATCTGAATGATTCTAATAAGGCTCATTTTCACAACCTTACCGATTTTGAAACATGATTAGTGCATGCCATGAATATAGGCATCATAGCGGCAAGGCTCACTAGTGACAAATAGCTACCATTTGACATCTTATTCGTTAGTTTCTTTAAAACATAAACCATGTATAATAGCCTTGATGTTGGGGTGCACGGAAGGCTGTGGCCACTTTTCATCTGAAACCTCTTAGCATGTTCTAAGTCCCTTTAGACAATTTTTAATTGATCCCTAACTGCAGGCAATTTATTTTGGGAAAGGTTGCTAATATTGAAAACTAAACCCCAAATTAAAGACTTAGATTAATTTAAACCTAATTCCTAAATTGCACATTGGCAACAATCGATGAGAGTTGTTTATTCCTTAAAGAAGATTCAAATGGGAATCCATATAGGTTAGGTGTGGAGGTTGTGGCCACCTTTAGCCTTACACAAGAATTGGAGAAAGTTGGGTTGCGTTGGACCTTACATTAAAAACACGCACCTACTATTCCATAGTAAGGGAGAGAGGGACAGTAGCGAGGCCATGGCAAGCCTACTATAATCCTTATTGAAATATTGCTAAAGAGTCAGTTTTTTCGGTTGTGAGAAAGTGACATATGCCCTCAAGACGTCATGAAACTTCACCCCCTTCCCCCTTTTCATTTTCAAATTATCCACAGAATACAATCGTAGGAGTTATTTAATAGCGACTTTAGAATATCAAAGATATAAAATATCAATTATTTAGCTCTCAAGGAAAAGTGTGAGTCTCGTATCTGCCTGCATATATTTTTTCCCCTGCATCTCAGTGGCTTGGCGTGCACTGGGCCTTTTTGAACTATGGTAACATGGTTTCTGGATGATGGTGTGATTAACTTATTGTTGCTTCTGTTGTAAGCTTCTATGGTTGTTATACTCGCCACTGTGTAGATAGTAGACAAAAGGAAAAACATTTGCAGTTTATTTATTGGATCAAATCATGAAGTGAGCATCAGTGGTCTGTCTAAAAAAAGTTACCAGCGCTTTGCTTGTTTCCCTCAACCTCCCTTGCCAAATTCAAAAAAAGAGAAGAAGAATAATGGGATTAAAGCTTCAAGAGCATGCAAACTTTCTGGAGCTGCAAGAGCTGTTATTGATTGTATCATTGTTTGTTTGTCCCTGTGAATCCTAATCACCGCGGCATCAATTCATATTTTTATTCCCCTTTCTGGGACAGCAACTTTCTGATCTTTCTCACTGTGAGTTCTTTGGCTAATTAGGGGCACTGCAGTGGCAATGAAGAATATGCTGGAGAATCAGTTTCTTGGAATTGATGTTGTTCTCGCTAATTATCCACCATCACCTCCAAAACGCCTTCTGAGCAAATTGATGCCAGTTTTGCAAGTAGGCATTATTGGTGTTATAATGGCTGGTGATCAGATTTTCCCTAGGCTGGGATTGGTTCCACCTCCATGGTATTACTCATTACGTGCCAATAGATTTGGAACCATTTCTGCCACCTGGCTGTTGGGGAATTTCCTACAGAACTACCTACAAAGTTCTGGTGCTTTTGAAGTGTCTGTTGATGGAGAACTGGTGAGTATTCACATCGTGCGTGCCTAATGCTTTTTATCATTGTATTTTTTGGGTTTAAGAATGGTTAAGTGTTGCTAGTGGCTTATTTGTTGGTGCTGAAACTTAAGAATTAGAATGTAAATATTATTGATATTTTGGCATAGGCTCTATGAAATGATGTTATGCATATGATTAACATACATTTATCCTCATAATTTAAGTATTTTGCTTGTTAGACGCTGAGCTGTAAACAATGTCTGAAATTCCTAGATATAGGATGATGCATGCATTGAATGTGACTTCTTAGTATCTAGGCTGTTTATATTTTGTAAACTATGCTGCCTTTTATGAGAATCCAAAATCCCTGCTTAGATATGTTGAAATTGAGTTTTTTGTTCTGTTCAAATTTGGGGTCTGGAGCTTTTGTGTTGCCATGTTGCAGCATTATCTACTGAGCTGAACTGGTTCACATGTAAATGACGTAATGGCAGTAGCCCAAGTGGGTACCATTCTGCTTTCAAATCATCATTAATAGTAAGAGGACCATTACTTGGCCCTCGGAGAGATGTCGAAGAGGTATAGGGGCAATGAAGGAGAGATCGGACGTAAACCTGGAAAGTGAGGGTATAATTTTACACCATATCATTTCTAGTACTCTTCATACTTATGAGAATACTGTGCAAGGTATCATCCTTGGTTCTTGAGATGACACCTGAGGCGATACCCTCTTTGCAGTTGTTCCTATGAACAATTATGTGCTCTATTCATGCCAAATTTCATCTTTTTCAACCGTCATCATTTCTAATTGTTCGCCTTGTTCTTCTTATTGGATTGTAGGTTTTCTCGAAGTTTGAGCAACAAAGATTTCCTGGTGAAATTGAATTGAGGGATCTCATTAAGAAGAAGCTTGCAGGTTTGAGAATTGTGGATGGTGTAGGAGCAAACAAGCGGTCTTAAAGCAACCCTCAATGTCCTCCTCCCATCTTCACGTAGTAGAAGCCGAGCTTTTTCTTTAGTTGCAAAGGAATTGCATGGAGATTGTGTTCTCCAGTATTTTTCTTGCACGTAAATTTGATCGCAGCACCGTACTTGTCTACTTGAGGATAAATCATATATGTAAGTCTTGGCTAATTTTGCTAGTTATAATTGTATTGGAGGGATATTTGATGACTTCTGCGTGGAACTATAGCACAGGTTTACGATTTCCCCTGGTTTTGTACATGTTTTGTGAGGTGAAAAAATGCGATATTAAACTCAAATGTTTTAGGTCATATTTGGTGACTCCAACCTGTTAAAGCTTCTCATGACACACCAATGTTAGGTTCGCCCATATTACCTAAACCTGGCAAAATTGCCTCAAAATTCAACCCGAATGAGTTGAATTAGTACTCGACCAGAGGTCCGAAACAACTTGCCTGAAGCTGATTGAAAAGCAAAATTGACCATATCCAAACTCACCGGATCCGATTTTTTTTTTTCCAGACTTATTTCTCTTTGCAAATCAAGCTTATCGGACCCAAAAACCAGTTCACCCACAGTTGACTCAAATTGAAAATGCATAGCCAAAACCGAAACAGGCTTGAATTTGGTTGATCCAAACACGAAACGACCTGAAGTTAACCTAACTTCTAACTGAACTAGTTTGATAAGCAAAGTATGAATCAAAATCAAATTGAAAGAATAGACCAAACGTGTACTTAATTGAACTATGTGAGGATTTCTTTATCATGCATGGCTGTTTACCAACAATCACATTGAATATTAGACCATAAGCAAATTGTTATCAAAGATGTCTTATCAGATCATTTGAAACAATGGACAATTGCAAGGAAAATATTCATATTATATACATCATCCCTTCGACCCAAAAAAAAAAAAAAAAAAAACTACACACCCTGTCAACCCCACACATATAACCATGAGGAATTTGCCTTCAAAATCACCACTTGCTCCCAACCAAACAAACAACCCATATGCCATATTTTTAATACAAAAGAAAAACACCCAAACCAAATATAAACTCACCAATAACAAACCAAATATACATAACAAAGTGATTGTAAACTCACTTTGAGTTCATATATATATAGCTTCAGCTGTCATATAGGTTATCCCTTTGCACCCCTAAACTCCTTATGCTTTGTTCGAACCGGAACGCGGATATGAGGAATCTCAAACACTGGTGGGGGGTTAGAACCTCCACAACCCTAGCGGCAGTGGATGCCCTTAGGGAGTCGGCATTGGTCACCACCTCCTCCAGTGTCATCCTTAACCACCCCATTGACTCGTCCAATGTTGAAATGTCGTGTCCATCCTCTAGCTGCCTCCCGGCCTCCCTCATCATCTCCAAGTGTGGTGGTGCCGCTATGCTCTCTTGTATCTTAGCCAACTCGTCCAGCACCGCCTTCTCCTCCGTCATTGTTTCTCTTTTCAACCTAGTTTGCAAATTAAACGTACGAATTTAAAAATTGATCTTGTGTGTCATACTTCTTTGCTTTGTTGGGTACAAATGCTGGTATCAATACAACTCAAATCTATATGGTAGTAACAACCACCACTATACACAAGGGACAATCATAGGCGGAGCCATGTTGGGGCAACTTTTTGGGAAAATAAAAATAAATGTAGGATATTTTTGTGGATAAAAAAAATAGATATATATTAATTAACTCATAAGTACACATCATAGAAGTGCATAGCAGGGTGGGGGTTGCCCCTTGCTTTGGATGGGAGGTCCCTAGTTTGACTCTTTGTTTCGCCTTTTTTGTTTTTGTTTTTTTTGGAAGTGCCTTTTAATTTTCTCAATCTCGCCCCTCTTGTTTAGAATCCTGGCTCCACTACTGGGGACAATGACGAACTTTTGTCATTAAATTCAAGTGATAAACCCATGCTTAAAAGACTCTAGTACATGCCGGACATCAACACTACATGCTTTAGGAATTAGCATGCAAAAGTATGTACATTTTTTTAGGAGAAAGAGATGGACTAATTAAGCACTTTATTACGTCATCTGTTCCACTGTTATTGTCATAGTTGAAAAAATACGCAGTTTAAAAAGCGTATTAATTGATAACTTTGACCTATATATATTTAAAGGAATCCAAAATTATTTAAAGGAATCCAAAATTTGACAATCAACAAACTATTTAAAGGAATCCAAAATTATAAGGGGATAGTTTTTTTTCTTTTCAAATGAGTCACGAATACAGTATAATACAATTGGATGAGGGAGAATTGAATTTAAGATTTAATATACTCAGAATTTCAATCTTAATAACTTGACTAAGATCTCATCGATAAAGGGATGAGAATCATATGTATACTAAATTGCTAATTAAAGTTGCTTATACCTTAATTTGAGCATGTTAAGATTAAAGAAAGTTAAGCATGTTGATAAACCCCCTTCTAATCAACAAACTCTCTATTCAGTATGTAATTAAAACTAAAGTCATGAGTGCATTAGGTCTCAAGTTCAATTCTTCAAAAATTAAAAAAAGCATATGAAGTTGAATTAGTTACCTGTTTAGACCCTGAATTTGTTCAGGGCTGAGATTAGGGACCGAGTCAGAAACGAGTTGGAATAAAAGGGCGGGTCTAAACCCGGTGACCCAAAGGAAGGCACATTCCAAGGTGGAGCTCCACGTGGGCCCAAAGAACCCAAACACATTTTGGTGGGCCGCACGTGACTTGTACTCATAGAACTCTTCAAAGTGTCCCAACGCACGGGCTACCAGCTCTTTCTCCACCTCCTCACCACCACTACTGCAGCTCTTCCCATCCACCGCCGCTGTCATCTCCTCCAGGAGCCGCTCCTGCCGGTGGTGCCACCCTTGGAGGAACCTCTCAAAGGTTGTTGATGATGATGATGATGAAGGATTTGTTGTACAAGTACTGTTTGACGACCCACCTGTTATCATCTCTTTTTTTTTTCTTTTTCTTTTATTTTTTGGGATTTTTTTTTTCCTGTTTCTGTTTCTGTTTTTGTTTTTTAGGGTTGAAGGAACAGAAATCAAGAGGACATGGAGAGTGAGGACTTGAGTGGAGAGAGAGAGTCCATGGTTTTTGTTTGTATATATAGGCGGCGTCAGAGAGAGTCCAAGTGATATTTTCATAAAGTATTGAACAAAAAAATAAACATAAACTATCAAGTAGGTACGTATTTGATTTTGTCCATGTGTGGGGCTAATCAGGAGCTTGAGTGAAGGTCACGTGTCAATTTATCACATGGAGATGTGCACTATGAGACAACCCCACCAACCAGAATTGCGTGTCATGCCCATGCGGCCATGCCACGCTTTATTGGGTGAGGGTCGGCTCGCTCCAACATGAACCTGGTCTAGGCCCCTTAGCTGGTCCAAGCCCTGCCGCCCACCTGCCTTGTGGTTGCATCATTCGTCTAGGTTGTTACATATGGCGATTTATTATTGGTCATATTTTAAATTGGAAATTATAACACTCTCATAGGATGAAAAGAATCGAATCTTGATCTTTTTTATAAAAACCAAACACTTTACTTTTAGACCGCATTAAGAAGGCACTCATAATAGGTCATTCGGTCTCAACTTCGAGCAATGTACTCATATCGAAAGGCAGTAATATAAATGGAGTTTGAAATGACCTAGTTACTAATTGTGTTATTTTTATTTGTTTTAAATCAAAATAATATGAATTCACATCCGAAATAGTTAATGCAAAGTACACAAAATTTCGAAACACCCCAAATTAAACCGCACCCAATGCGAATTAAAATTAAAATATAAAATCAAATTTTATTAATCCAAATATGAACAGACTTATTTGACCTAAAACAAAACCGAGTAATCCATTTGTCAGATCATACAGTATCCATTTGCCACATAAACTACAGTTGTATAAGGTGGGTAGGTAATTAAGGGCCGTTGAGACTGATCAGTAACGATACATGGAAGTCCGACTCCTGAGCTGATCAGGTCGTATGAGTCCTCTCTGTCTCTCTCTCTCTCTCTCTTCTCTAAGGTGAAGAAAAGCATGCACGAGAGAAAACTGGAGGTTGAGCGCGCCCCCCCCCCCCCCCATGAACTTGAAATAAAATGACAAAAAAGCCGACAAAATCCAGACAGGGAATAAGCCAAATAACGTAACCACCTATTTGGTTTCTACCTCTTTGCTCTTATTGCCTACGATCCATAATACTATATAATGATATATTATATATTATGTATTTATTTGCCTGTTTTTTTTTGTTTTTATGATATAGTAGCAAGCATGCTATATTTTTTTTAGTCACAACACTGAACGAGGTGTAGATGTTAATAATTTAATTTAGAAAAATAGCTTTGAATAATCTAATGTTCGTGCTTGAGTCGCACCTTTGTTTGCTTGAGTCGTAGCCTCTCATCTATTGTTCGTGCTAACGTATGTTATTTTAAGTATTTAGGTCTTGTGCTTGCTAAAATATTTTGCTAACCGACTTTTAACATCTAAACATCTTCTTAAAACTTTCTATATATATAGGTATCTAAGAAACGGTCCCTCCACGTGTAGTCATATGTATAAGAGTAAAACTGCCTACATCTAAATCTCTTAATCTCCTCAGATTTCGCAAAAACAACGCCCATACTGAAAGTTATTGTTATTAAAATTTAAATTGTCGAAAAATATAATCTAAATCACTTATATACCATTGGCTATACACATCTGAAAAGATCAAACTGTTTCAAGTTGTTCCTTCCGATCATATCTCAAAAAATAGTTTTGTCAGTTGGGGAGTATGACTTGGGGCTTTGTGAGAATTGCTCATGCTACAAGTCTTATCTTCACATTTTCTGTGCGGGTGGATTTTTCTGTACGTATGTATATGTACTGGAGACATCATGCATGATCACATAGGATAAATAATAATATATGTACCATGCATATAATGTTTGGACCTACCTGGCTACGTACGTGTTCAATGCCCTTTTTCCAATTCACATAAAATTGTTCTACTCCTAGCTTCATAAATTCATCAAGGCTTAAAAAATATTAATAATTTATTTATTTTATAACAATTAATTTTCAGCATAAGTCCTGTTTTTGAGGGTTTTTAGGTATGAGCACCTTTACATCTAGGAACATAATTTTTATTTTTTATATTAACGGTATATTCTTTTCGTTGAGAAATGTGAGTTGGTAAATTGATAAAATTAGTTGAAATTGGTAAAAATAGGTTGAAATAAGTCGAAGTTGATGTTTTTTGGCTGAACTGGGTTTAAGTGGGTTGAATTTTTTTTATATGATGGGTAAAGGTTAGTTAAAATAGTAAGAAGTGGATTACAGTTGGTTGAAGTTAGTTAAAGTGGATCGAAGTGGATATTCTTTTATTGAAATTGTTGAAGTGGGTTGAAGTTATTTGAGGTTGGTAAATTGGGATTTACCAACAAAAATAGATTGTGATTTCATTGAACATTTTAACTTAGAACTTTCTGCAACTGACTACAAAAAAAATAGAAAAAAAAGAGCATATGGATAATTATATTCTATATCAATACATTAGAAAATAGACTTTATTTAAAACTTCATCTTAACCAAAAATTCAAAACGATAATTAAGGAGTCTATAAAATTATTTATACTATACTCTAATGTATGTACCTTCTTATTTATGTTTTATTTATATTTGTATAAATTTTTCGATAAGACCGTCTCACATAAAGACTATTGTAAGACGAATTTTTTTAGATGAGATTTTATTTATATTTTGTGGTGATTAATAATATATTTTTAGGTGATTTTTAAATTTAAAGGTAACTAATAGCAGATAACTATTAATCACCCCAATTAATTATTAATAATCACCGTTGAAATATCGATTTTATAGTAAGGCTTATATGAAACGATCTCACATAATATGCTTCATCTGCACAAATTCTCCACACTAACATATTGTGCTCTTACAATTCTCTCATCCGATTCAACGATCCACTTGGGTACAAATCAACCAATCACTGAAGAAATGTGAAATATAGTCCGCAATAACTACACTTCAAAACTACAGGAGGATCTGAGGAAGCGGTGCCTGAGACAGAGGTGGTTGGGCGGCACTAGTTGTCGTATTAGGAAGACCAATTAAGCACAAGAGCCATATAGGAATGGCAATGAGGCAGGTACGAGACGGATTAAACCGTACCCCTTATTTATATTTATTTTCGAAAATCTTACCCATATCTATACCCGTACTCATCAGGTATTAAAAAATAAAACTCATATTCATACCCATCGGTTTTTGCGGGTTTGCGGTTTTTATTTGGGTTCGCATAGAGAATGAAAATTTATATCTATATGAAACCCATATCTAAGTACAATATATGTTTTTGTCATTATAAGATTGCAAAGTTGTGATATTTTAGGAATATATTGTTTAGAAATATGAAGTCAAATACATTATTGATTAATTTTTTTATTAGAACGATTTGAATTGGACTTAAACTGAAAAAATATTAATCGAAAATAATTTTTTTCTCTTATTATAAAAACGAGTACGGATAGGGTACGGGTATAGAGCGGGTGATGGCTATATCCATACCCGTACTCGTACCCATACTTGTTTTTCAATACTCGCTCCATATCCATTAAAGTCCATTTTCACCACCTATTTGGGCTTTAAATGAGGCGGATTTTGTTAGCTTTAAATGAATACGGGTTTTATTGCTATCCCTAGAGTCATCAATAATTATATATATATATATATATATATATATATATATATATATATATATATATAAACACAGATCGGTTTTAATAATTTGACACTTATTTCTGTTCAGTAAGATTTTATGTTTGAGTCTTGTGAATGGAGAAATTTATGATGGAATAACTCCATTACTTATTTTTTTGGGTCTTGGAGCCTCGATTTCACTGAAGTCGATATATTGTTGGTCTCATAGTAGTAGAGCCCTTATGTAACAAATTTTCTCAATTCACAAGACTCGAAGATGAGATCTTGCTTAAGTAGAATAAATGTCAAACCATTTCAACCAACCTGTGTTGACTGTTCTATTATTTATTGAGCCGACAGTAATTTGAGTTCAATAAAATAAAGGATCCAATGCCATAACACACACACACACATATATATATATATATATATATATATATATATATATAAACCTAGTACTCGCTAGTCCTAGTCTGCATATGCACTGCAGTCGATTCACCTGGACTTTTCACATAACTACCACACAAAATAAGTATAAAAAATTGTGAATTTTGTGGGCAGTAACAGAGAAAATAAATGCAAAAAATAATTACAAAAAGAAAAATTCTGAGTTTTTGGGGTGAGTAGTCAGTACTATCCCTTAGTCCCTGAACCCAAGACAATAACCTCTCTCAGATGTTAACTACTGATGGCATGCGCCACTTGGAGTGTTTTCAGTATTTCATGTCTTTTATAATTGTGATTGCTTTGGAGCAGGTGGAAGCTCATAAAGTCACAGCCTTTTTATTTAACTTGAGGCGGCAAAAATTGAAATTCAGATAGATATCATGAAATATTTATGACTGTATTCAGATTTTTTTTTTTTAAAAACAATCTTGTTTTCAGAATTAAAATACGGGTGAAAATATATGATATTACTTGATTTCTTTTGCATTGGATAAATTTGATAATTGGGTTATTCCAAATATTTGAAGATACAGAGTGACAAACACCTGAGCAGGACCCTGTATTGCAAGGGTAGAGACATGAAGACAAACAGCAAACTACCGATCAGCAACAGATAACAATACTTGGCATATATATGCAATTGCACGTACAGACATCAGTAGACAGTAATAATAGTGTAATACCAGTAATGATGTACAGAGTTTGTTTTCTAGCAATCAAATTCATGAACAAAACATGGAAAATAATTGCTCAGCTCCTAGAGAAGGGTGGATGTTCTCATATAAGGCCACAAAGCCGAGGCCTACAACAGAATTGCCGCCCATTCGCCTTTGCCAGCGCCATGATTCCGGCTGTCACCCCGGCCCACACCACCGATGAGACTAACAGTGGTGCACTCCGCCCCCCTACGAACCCACAAGGGCAGAAGCAGAAAAAAAGCCGGGGAAAAAAAATAGCGATTAGTAAACAGTTCAGGTGTTACAGTTGAGGTTTCATGAAATGGAAGGCGATGGATTTGGATACCTTGATTGAGTGAGAAGGAAGTTAATGTCAAGCCCCCAACCAACAAAGCCGAGGCCACAGGAAGATACTGCAGTTGAATCAGTTGAAAAAATTAGTTGAAAGAGCGAATCGTAATTGATAATGCACATAGATTAAGCCTCCTAGTTGTGGTAAGGAATTAAACCCGAAAGCTTCCAGGGCAAAACATTTTTGTTAAAAAAGATCGCCTTAGTTCACTTTTTACGGGTCTTCCAGAACTCTGGGTGTCAACCAGGTAAGCTGATAAAGTCCCACAGAGCTGATAAAGCCTCACAGGGTTAGTACCGGAGACTTGAATTCATATCCAGCCTGCATCAGCCTTTGTGCACCTCCTTTCCACAACAAAGGAAAAGAAAAAGGAACTACCAATGACCATTTATTGCTTTACAATATATCATAACAAATTTTGCTTTCCGAACTTACTGAAAATGGTTCAGATGTGTTGAGCTGTAGCGCTGAAGTATTATTTCTGCCAACAGAATAGTGGCCACTGATAAGATCGATCGCATCCTGTTGAAGAATACGATAATGATCAGAGCGATATCCCCTTTTTCCAAAAATCAAAAAAGAAAAAAGTAAAAGATTAACAATATGTTGAGCCATGAGGGTAGCTTGCCTGTTTGATACCATCCTGGAAATTATTCAAATAATATCTTGAAAGGGCACTCATTCCATCTGTAATAAGTCCTCCTAGAGTCTGTTTTCCATACCTACAGACATCAGAATCAGTGCATCACATTCACATCAAAACATATATCCAGCCTTTCCAGAGAGTGTGGAAGTAGTAATTGCCTGTACCCAGTTCTTACCCCTCGATGCGGGCTTGGGCCTGGGCCCTAGAGCCCAGTCCTTGTCGAGCCTGTGCGCCCAAAGTGGGACATGGGTCGTAATTGTTTATTTATTAAAAAAAAAAAAAAAACCCTCAGGAAGGTTATATGCTACCTTACTAGATCTCGTTTGAGGGCATGAGTACCGGCATATTCCAAGCTTATCTCATCACCATGTTCAACCCACACTACCAGTGAAATTAACAGGTGAGGCCAATCAAACAGAGGAAGATTTAACACTTCAGCTAAAAGCAAGCAAAATCAGCAGAACCAAATATGCCGAAAACACTCACTAATTTTGAACTTGTCATACTCTTCAGGGAATTTAGTAACAGAATCCTCGGGAGAAAATATTCCAATCCTCTGCAACTGTGAATCCAATGAGATCCGAGCCAGATAACTCTGAAAAAATTGTTCAAAAAATGTCAGGGTACTTGAAGAGGTATTGCCATCAATTTTGGATCGAGTGGCCATGAAGAGACATTTCAAGTGAAGATACCGAGCAACCCTAAAGTCGGTAATACGTCTGTCAAATTTCAAACCTGGGTAACATTTGTTCGATCAAGGCAGTCTATGCAGTTTGACCTGATGACACCCCTTTGCTCTTCCAGCACATTTCCGTCTTTATCTATGAGAAAGTATCTGCTAAGCTCAAAGAAAGAATAATTAAAAATAGTATGAAGCAGATAACCAGGATCCATGATCTTCTAAAGTTTTTAGCCTTCTTTTCTGGTTCATACTCAACCCCCCCCCCCCTTTTTCGGGAGGGGGGTTTGATGGGATTGGTAAACAATGCATTGAACTAAACATCTGGTTTTATGTTTGAAACTTTGGATTACCCTTGCTTTTCGAAATCCTCTGCAATTTCATTGCAGAGCACATCCAAGTTGTCAAAATTTGAGTTGCCGCAGACACTATGGAAGTCAAACGAGACATATCTGCCATTACAGTCATGTATAGTAGCAAGTTAGAATCAAACTCATCCAAGACAATATATCACAAATATAAGTTTGTCAGACCATAAGGACCAAGTCTTCCCCCTCCCCTTTTTGGGGGGGGGGGGGGGCAGAGGGGGAGGGGGATGCCGCTTACAGTATGCAGCTATGCACAAAGCTACATCAAACACCCACACGTGACACTACACAGAAAATAGCAAGTGCACATAAGGTGATCTGTATGCTCTTAGTAGGTTATAGAAGTTAGTAGAAGAAAAATCAATTTCAACAGTAGGTACTGAACATAAACTAAAACTGGAATGTAACAAGAGCATGAATACATCTAAATTCATCAAGCAAGTCCCTTATGGCATACATCACAAGACTCAGGGAGCCTGGAAGTAACAGAAACGAAGAATTTGGCTCCCAATCTGAAAATTTGTTGTTCACCAGATATAAATTGCTATCCAAGTTGGATTCAGTACTATGAACTATGCAATGGATATAAGTTCCTCAAGCACTCCGATGCATTATTTTTGTTATCTGTTTTTCATTTTCACTCAGATTGTACAACTACTCAAATATATAGTTACACCTATAGAAGATGCAGCTGAGAAAGTCACCTCACATTTGGCAGCTTCTCCATCTCAGCAGCATATGCACTACTTAGTTTGCCTTCATCGCCATGCTGGAATAGGAGAGCAAAGAAATTAAAAAGGGGACAATGTATATCATATCGACACAGCACCAGTAAAATACAAACCAGACAAGAAAAGACCTCGATAAAACGACAGCAACTCTTCTAACAACATCAAATATCAGCAGAATAGTACGAATATTAAGAATGATTAGATAACCTGATGCTTAAATCACTGACAAGAAGCACAAATTAAAGGGGATCAGATAGTTGGCTTAGGTATAGCATACTTGTGTATATTTGATAGCAAAATAAGGCAGAACACCAACTTATTCTTACTTTGTCAGTTAGGTCAAGAGCCAAACTCTCCCCGTATCTTTGTGACAAATCATGGAAATGGCGCTCCACAACTTTTGACTGAGAAACCATAAAAATCAATCAACAAAAGACCAAGTTGAAGAGCCAGAATTACATAATAGAATATTCATCAGAAAATTATCAATATTATACATACCGTATCTTCATGATTGATAATTTTCAACCTAGGTTTATAGCTCAAATCAACTATTTGCTCCCAAAGAAGTGGTATTGAACCCCGAACCTGAAATTGAAAATATGTTTTTTGCCATAAATTTCAAACCTCCTTTAACCTAGCCAGTATTTTAAAGATAAGTAATGTGTTTCTATGAAATTTGAGCATATAAGAACATCGCTGATGATGACACAATAACTGAAGAAGTATCCTGCAGCTCAAAGTGCATATTCTAATAAAATAGAGAGCGCATAGCTTCTTTATGACCCCGCGAAAGCACGACCCACACTGGGAGGGGTTGTTGTTGTAGTAGTAGTAGAGCATAGCTTCTCCGAAAATAAACAACATTATCATTGTAGAGATGAAATATAAGTTTTTCAAAGTCACTTGAATAGACGCCCCATAGCAGAAAAGTAATCATTAACCTGAATATAAATTATCGGACCAGAAAACAGAGAATAAAATTTTCCAAAACAGAACAAGACTAAAAGAAGTATTGCTTTGCCAGAAGCAAAGGAAATTTTCCTGTGAAAAACATTTTTTTAACCTACTCTAGAAGCCAACGACAATGATTTTTACCCACAACCCCTCCCCCAAAAAAAAGTGAAGAAAAGGAAAAAAACAGAGATCCACAACCAAAGAAACAGGTCATAGGCATATTCAGACATCATAGTATACCTGTAAAAATGATGACCTAAAACCTTTTGTCTCGACCAATTGCTCTGTCTCGATAAAATTGGCAGCATCTCCCTCCAGGTTGGCTCCCCTTCTCCACATTCTGGTTCCTTTAGTTAATAAGATAATAGAATTCATCGGTGCCAATAGATAATACCAAGCCGAGAAGCAATAGCTAGATGACATCACTAAGCAGTAATACCTAGCCGTCGCGTGCATCTTCTTGATATCAATGCAATGCTAACGGGTGTGTCTTTCAATGTCAACTCAGCAGTTTGGAAGCTTAGGCATTGTCAAGAAATGGTGACAGTTCTACATTGGACTATGAACTCTTTCTCTGGTCGCAGATCCAGATATACATGCAAAAATATACACAACAATGGGTGGCGACTGCGAGGTATCATATCCATTTGAGCACTCATAAATCATACTATAAAGTATTGAATGAAAGGATATTTCCTTGCTGAAGAGGAATAATGAAACTATCAAGCTGCAAGAAGCAACAAAAATATATACATGAGAAAATTTGCTTGAAAAGTCAATATACATAACAAATAGAGCAATCCCTAAAACTGGGATCTTAAGTTCTAACCTTTTTCTCAATAAGATCATCTAAGAGAGCTCTATTCCATACAAATCGAGGGTCAGCCTGAAAAGCACAATGAAGATCAGAGATATAAAACTTTTTTAGGCAAGCTTCACAAATAGGAAGATGAACCAACACCAGATAATGACCAGGTAAGATGACAAAAGGTGAGGGCAGCTACAGATAGAGCAAGAGAAGAGAGATGAAATTCCCTTTTGTCTTAATGGTTACAATTCATAACTACATAGCGTTGAACACTGAACATAAGAAATTGTTCCAAATATAAGTTACACAGGCACTTCAGTTTGCATGTCACACCTAAGTCAATAACACATAGCATAGCATGGTAACAAAGCAGCCAGCATACAGCATTTTTGGGAGCGGAATGATAACAAATTGATCAAGGGCTTTTTTATGCAAGATTGGCCCTTCAAGAAAATAATAGAGGGAAATGAATCTTGCAGAATTAAGTAACGTCTATGAGCAAATCAGCAATTACATGTTCAAGTACAACATCCTGAGATTATCAGGCCTAAAACATATTACAATCTTCCATATCTAGAATCAGGAATGGCATATTTAATCTACCTCATATCATATCTCCCAGCAAGATTTCTCAACAAGAATTTCCCTAAACTAATCGGGTGCTTCCAGTCCCATAGAACCCACTGATTAGTACTTGCTCAATGACCTATTCTACCATAACTACTTGTAATGATACCTTGAAGGGATAATCCAAAACCCAATTGACAATAAAAAAAATCATGTGCAATAGGATCGATATACTATGTTACATTTAAGAAGTAACAACAAATATCAGAAATACATATGCGATGACTTTGATGTCCTATGAGTTGAGTTCCCAGGTGTTTGGGGGGGGGGGGGGGTGGACCTACATACGCATATCAGTTACCAGAATAAAATATGCCAATACCCCATGCATATAAATCAAAGAAGAATTGCGCCATCTATTTCAGACACGGCCAAGAACGCTATCCAACATCAATTAACTGAAAGTTGACCCAACATTTTAGAGATATAATCAGAAACACCATAGCATTGTTTGCTCCCAACAAGCTTGTTCTAGTTCGCCCACAAATGCATGAACACAACATTATCCACATAAACTATGCAAGCAAATCTATCACTCTTGATGTTAACGTAATCTATGAAGATCAACAAAAAAAAGCAATTTGATTGACTCAGAAATGTCCTAAGCCCTTGATAATTTAGTCAGGAGAACTCCACCTTCGGTTCTCAAATCAGGTGTTATGCAAAAACCAATATTTCTTACCATAAAATTGATAGTGAATTTCAATAAAGCAATTCGCTGAAGGACCCCCAAAACAAAATTAATGAAGAGGAGAAGACAATGTCATGGGCTCATGGCTAATGACGACAACGATTTGCAAGCAGTGAATGGTGAAAAATATTCACAGTTACTAGATCTACTAGGAGAAGGTTTTCACCAACAGTATCAGTATGAGAGCAGAGAGCACCTGCTTCCAGAGAGGTTTGCTCATCCACCCTTCTGCTAACTTCAACCTTCTTTGCAAACTGATAAGATGATCCACACAAACAGATGTCAGTACTGCTGAGTTGACTCATCCTTTTAAGCCAATAAGCAGACCCTGCTCTATCACAGTCGCAAACTTGTGATAATGAAGGAGGAGACATGGAAGAACAGCATACTTCACAGTTATATCAGTTTCATATGAATAATATAATCCTGCAGTAGATTCCACCACTTTCAACAAATTCCTGAAGTACGCTTCCTCTTTTTTCTGTATACATATTTGAGCATGTTAACTGAAAGCAAGTGATTCATACACGAAAGAGAAAATAAGGGAAAGAGAAGGTAAATCTTACTTCCTGAGGACTTAATTGTTTTATGGCCTGGTTACAAGGCAAGTATTTCAGAGATTGTACTCGAAAAATAGGAAAACCAAGACACTTTCCCACTTCCTTGGCAGATGTTATCACAATAACATACGTTCCTGCACACAAGTGAAAGAGATATTTAACATTTACAATGTGCATGATCATATGCTCATTTTGTAAGTACAATAAGCACATTTTAGGAGAACCATATCTAGATTCAAGTATGGAAGAATTACTGTTAGTTGGTCAGAAATAACTTCTCTACTTTGCACATAATGGTCACTGTTGAAGACTATTCACAGAGTCACACATATTAGTCTGTGGACTCATCAGATATGCACACCTATATGACACAAAACTACGGACAATTTGCAAATCATATCAACCTTTTCAAGTTTCTTGTTCGCTCCATTAGATCAAAGCTAGGACGATTGAAGGGCATGTTGATACTTCTACAAGTTCTATTTTCTATAACCATAAAACTCAAATGCTAAAAACTATGTTACATGGCCTCAGGTATGGGGTGTCAGACATGGGTACAGATCCGAATGTTCGACTCGTCAAAACTCTAACTTTAGGACACGGGTACACCATCCAAAATTTGGACATGGATATGAGGACTCACAATTTTATATATGGAAGTTGCAATTTCAAGTTAATCTTCTTAGAATATTTCAATAGTTACAAGGTTTTCAACTTGCCAAACGATTGAACATTAACAATAAATTTGGTTGGATGTAATGTAATAGTAATGTAATGCAATCAACTTTACAATGCAATCATAATTACTTAGTTTGTGATAATCATAATTATAAGATAGTTATTTTATTACGATACTATCATACAACCATACAAAGTAATGAAAACACGATTACAAACTTACTTACATTACAAAATTGATTGCATCTAACCAAACATTACATAAAGATCCATTAAAATAATAATGAAGGAAGAAAGAAAAATACCACATCTTCCTAATTTTTCACCCTTGTTGCTTTAGAGTTTGGATTAGGGTCCGACAAGGATCCCATGTCCTATCCACAGAGTGTCGTGTCCGACACGGGTACAGCAGGGCAAAACGGAGAGTCCGGGTATCATAGGCTAAAAGTAATATAAATCATAATCCCAACAATGTAGCCTAAATCCATGCAACAGCAAAAGGAAATAACACATCTCAAAGTACCTGCAACCAAGCGGATAGTCCCAACCACACCGCATAATTTGGAGGTCTTGGAAGGGCTTCCAGACAAGTCTTCATCTGCACCATATGGGACACGGTCACCAACTGCCGCTCAAATTTGCAAGCAACAAGACTCATTTGTTGTTCTTTGATCATACATGTTCTTATAACATATGAAGCAACCAATAGACTACTAAGGTGAGGAAAGCATACCACAATTCTGATACAAAAATATGATAATTTATCTGTTTCTTAGAAACTTCATTCCAACCAAAAGACATCTATGTTGACCAAGTATACTTGGACATGGGTACAACATTCTCATGTTCAATATGGATGCCCTAATCCATATCAGGCAGAAAAAGAAAGCTACTTTCCCTTTTTGGGTACCTAAATTCAAGTAACAAAGAACAATATGGTGCTGAATTTGCTATATTTGGCACTTATAACAGTTCATTTTCTACCTATGGCACTATGATATTTTGATTTGATTGTACAACGTTAATCTCACAGAAATCTATAGATAATATTCCACTGCAGAATTACAAGCACAAATTGAACTCATCAATACTATATAAGTAAATAAGGGAAGCGTTAAAAGGCTAATTCAATCTGGGCAATGCAAACTCCTAAGCATCCATCTTTTTCCGTAGAAAACAAATGGAGAGAAGGTATGATATTAACTGATTAGTGGTTGAATATCGCCATCAAAACGACTAATGGAGAACCCTTGATTGGTACAACCAACAGCTCTGATCACGTACTTTTCCTCGAACTCAAGTAGCTCCAACTGATCGAAAAGTTTGAAATGCCCAGATGAAGGAGAAGGGGAAGAAGGTGATGGGTCATCTTCAATCTCAACTTCTCGCTCATTCTCCATTTCTTTGATTTGATAAACTGGGGTTGATTCCAATATGTGTTGAAATTTGAAGGATGTTGCAATTTGAAGAAGGGAATATGAAATTGTTACGAAAATGTGAAGCCCAGAACCCGCGGGAGATTCGCTGGTTTACAGCAGAAGTGAGCGATTGATCAGAGAGAGAGAGAGAGAGAGAGAGGAAGATGAGAGAGAATGACGCAACGAATGATGTAGCTCGGTCAACTCGGCCCGGACCCGAACCGGATATATATTAACCGAAGTAATGATTTATTCTTTACAATATAGATATGGTAAATGAGTCGTTTGAGATACAAAAACGAGTTAAGTTCGGATCAAGTATATTGTGATTCAAATTTTGACCTATCGGAGTTGGGGTCGGATAATTATTGATTCATGTTGAATTTGAGTTAACTGATATTTGATTTAATTAATTTGTGTTTGCAAATTAAAGCAACTTTATTTGAAATTTTAGATTAGATCAATTTTGGATAAATCTGTTTCAAGTATTAGATTATATATAAGTATTTACCGTTCTGTTTGAATTTTGAGTCTCGACTTACAAGCTTGAATAACTTTATTCTAGCTTTACATAGAACCAACTTAATTACAAAGTTTAGATAGTATTCAGCATATAGTAATCTTACTAATCTGCATTGGATTAATAAAAAAAAAGGTATGAACCAACACAGGTTAATTCAAGTGGTTTGACACTTATTTCACTTCAGTAAATTCTCGAGTTCGACTCTTATAAATAGAGAAAAAAAATATATGATGGGAGAGTTTTACCCTTTGTTGGGTTAACAATAATTTGACTTCAGTAAAAATAAAAGATTTAAGATCCGAAAACATTAAATAAAACACATGAGTAGATCAATAAAATTGATTCAAAAATCAAAATTCGAATCAAATAAGCTAATTTCATATCCGATTAAACATTAGCAATAATTAACCTGACTCAAAATCAACTCAAAAATCAAAACTAAAATGCTCTTATTGGCACAAACATGATCCGATCCAAATCCAACCCAACGCGAATTCAATGGAACGATCCATTTGCAAAGCATAGATGTAGTTGAGAGTGCTCATAGCTTCCGCCTTTCGCACACTCCCCCCTCCCAGTTCTGAACCTCCACCCCTTCCTCGGCCCTTCCACCGTCACTCCACCACCACAAGTCGCCGCCCCCCGCTGCACTGTGCGCCACCCGCCACTTCCGTAACCACAACCATCCTTGCCCAGTCGCTGGCCATTCATATAGACGAAGGTCGTTCCATGTTCTTCCATTGATGGGCACTTGAAGTTGAAGGCTTGGGCAGGTACACTCAAGCTAATTTCTTTTCTTTTGCTTTTTCCTTGATTCCAATAGAAATAAGCAACATGGAATTGCAATTGTTGTGAAAAAGGGTTGTTTTATCTTGCTGTTTCAGGGCCAAAATTCGATCTGGGTCACCATTATGGCTAGCTATTTATGGAGGAAATATGCAAATTATTTGTATAGTAAATGGGAAAAGACGATTTTGTGGGATATGCTTGAACCTTATAGACGACCCAAGTCGTTTACACCTCTGGTTACTATCTATGTTGCTGCATTCTATACTGGGGTTGTTGGAGCTGCAGTCACTGAGCAACTCTATAAGGTAATTGAGCTCTTCTTCCATTGCTAATTAGAAAAGTGATTAATTTATGTTTTTCTATAATTGTTGTTTATTTTGCCTTGTGTGTTTCCTGAAGTTCTTATGTCTGATGGGTGTGTTAGAATCATTGTGTGGGTGATAATATCATCCCTAAATATCATCCCTAAACCACAGATTATGTGGTTTATTTATTACTTAGGTGAAATCAACAATGCTTCCGTCTTCATTCATTTTAGTATGAACAAGATAATATCCTGCTCTATGGGTGAGCTGAAGGCGGTTAACAACTTAAAATCCACAGCAATGGAAAGGTTACTGTCTGAATTGATTATTGGTTTCATCGTTCCCACTCCACAGACTTGGGAGAACTTGTTAGGTCGTTTTTTTTTGGACAACCTCATAGCAAAAGACTCCTTCCTACTTGTATCTTAGCTACTGTGCTTATAACCTGCATCATGTTATTGATTGTTGTTGTGACAGCGTTTCCTTCTTGAAGGGTTGTATTGTCAGTTTCTGCTTGATTGATGGCAATGGGGGATTATGCAGTTCAGAACGAATTGCATTACTTGACTCATATACCCCCTTTACCAAACGAGCCCTCCTAAAGCAAAATAAAAAAGACAAGAAAGGGGAAAAAAAACTCCCAACACTTCAATTGATGTATCTACGGTCTACATGAAGGTTTTATTTTTGAAGGTGATTTGCTTGTAGTTACAGTGGCTTCAAGAGTATGAAGAATCTTCTTAGCAAGTGGTTCTGGAAGAATGAGGGTCTTTGTCATGGGCGAAAATGGTTATTGTCGAGGAGAGAGGTATACAAAGATTTTGATGAGTATGGATAAGTGGGATAAGAATGCCAACGTTAGGCTGCTGGTGTAGGTGGAAATTAATGGCAGTGGCTGGTGGAATTGTGTGGCTGGGTAATGATGGCAGCCACTGTGGGATGTCAAAGTAGGTATAGTTTCCAGTTTCTTTTGCTGGATATGCTAGATTGTTATTGACAACCATCTCATTCTTAAGAGTTAAGATAGTAAAATGCCTCCTTTGTTTCCCTTCTTTGTTCCTATCTATCTTTTGTCCATACCTATGTAGCTTAGTTCTCAAAATGTGGTGGAAGTTTGAGCTATTTGTGAGGCTCAAACTTCAGTGTGTTGATATCTTGAGGGTCATTGAGTCGGCGTTTTGGTATGCCTTAGGTCAAGGCACTTAATGCATGCCTCCTGCACCCGATGGATACCATACGTTCAAAGAGTGTGTGTGTGAATGTGTGTGTGTGTGTGAGAGAGAGAGAGAGGGGGGCGGGGGAGATGACAGGCTAAATCATCAAAGCTATGACTGTCATTCAATTGATACTTGCGCAAGTACATTCTGAATCGGCATGAATTGTCTTTAAATTAAACCCTAAGTTCAGGATTACAATTAAGGCCTTAATTCTTCAATGGCTTTTGCCGGGAGCTGATAGTTGAGCTTTAGATCCGAAGCTAGAACATGATCAGCACTTTTCTTTTTTCATTTATTTGTGTTTTTTCAAATAAAAAATAATTTTCTACTGTCCTACTGGATGAGTTTACAACAATTTGTTATAAGCAAAATTAGAATATCACAATTATAAAGTTTGAATGCGCATTTTTGGAAGAAAATATAGACCAAGTATTTGTGATAGGCCGCCTTCACCGTGCACTTTAGGATGGGAACCTTTGCTCCTTGTCGTGTCTTGTGTCTTTTAAAAGTAAATCCTAGATGCTTTTTCAACCCTACCTCTGAAACGTCTTATGATGTTCAATGTATTCCTCTAAACAATTTGGATGAGCTGGATGTCTTCATTGGCATCATTATGTAGCTTTTGAGTTGTGATTCCAAAAGGGTATGCAGTGCACTTATAAACTATGTAGAATGGACTTAAACTACCCTGAATCATTTTGAGTAGAAGTATGTAGTTGTCATTTGACAACTGCTTGGATGTTCTAAAACCCTGACCCTTGAAAACTGGGTATAGAATACCCTTGTATTAAGGGCCCAAGTCCCAACTCACAAGAGGTTTTCACTTTTCTGTCTCCAAGACCTTCTAGTTGTTTTCCCCCTTAGCAATTTAAACATGTCTAGGAGCTTTACTAGTGCCATTTTGCATATCTCAAATGTGATTCCAGGATGCCCGGAAACAAGCATCGTAACGATATACAATACACTCTAAATTGCAAACGATGATTGTCATACACTTTGAAGATTAGAAGGGAGCATATAGTCATTATTTGACAACTCTCGATACAATTTTCCCAAAATTAAGTTCGTGTCAATCACCCGTTGTCTGGGTGGTCCTGAGAGGCTCTAACCACTTCACCACCGAAAACTCTTTAGATACTCTACATTTATTCTTGAAGAATCTGAATGAGTGTGATAAATTTAGCTGGGATTATCTTGTTATCTTGTGGATAGTGATTCCAAATCACTTGAAATTGTTTATTATGTTGGCACACAACAAATTGTCGACCATTTACAGTGGTTATAAATATTTGTGAACACTTTGAGTTGTCAAAAGAAAATTAGAATAATTGTTTCACAAATTAGTAGTTGGATTTGTTTTTCCCTAAACAACCAAAGGCTGGAGATCCCATTTATGTTAGGGAGGTCTCGAAAGGCTTTCCGTACTCTGCTTACAAAACCTTTGAGGACATTGAATATGTGCACAAAGATTTCAATAAGCAGAACAGTGTCATTACATTGTTGATTTTGATGCGTGATTCTGGAATGCTTATAAATGGGCATAATTGACTTACGTAAGGCACTCTGAGCCCTGTGGAATGTTCCTGAAACTCTGTAAGAAAGTTTCTGAGGTGGCAAAAGATCATTTTAGAACTTCTTAAGGCATTTATTCAAAATTCTTGAGAACCGTGTATAGTAGGTTTTATGTGGGGGTCTTGAGAGGGTCTGAGTACTCATCTTTGAAATATTTGGAACCATTATGATGTGACGAAGGTTTCCCTTGGCAATTTGAATCACTTTAATACGCATCGTTTTGTAGATTTTGAGGGGTGGTTCAGAACAATCCACAATGGGCATTGTTGTGGTGGCATGCTATTTAAACTATTCAAATGTTGGACCTAATGTCGTAGATATGTTGAGCGGTTAGAAGGAAGGAACACATATTCACAATTTGGCTTATTCTTTGATATTCTTTCCAGAAAATGTGAAAACCATGCATAATAGCCTTCACATTAAGGTTTAAAAGAGGCTTTCATCACTCTACCTCTAGAACGTTTTAGGACATTCTAAATAGCCTCCTAAACCACTTTAGTGTCTATAATATCATCATTAGCACCATCTTGTAGGTGGAGCTCCCAAATGGCAAAACAAGGGCATTATGGTATACCCATAGATTCTAAATGTGCCAATCCGCAACGAAACGGCTGCATCGGAAAGGTTTTGAGTTGGCCAACCCGCTTTTTCGCCGCACTATGGAACGTGATTTCGGCATTAGAGCGATTTTTCCATATCGCGACTAAAAACCACAATCAACCGAAACCGTATTTTGAATCCTTGGATATAACATTACAACACACTCTAAACTGACAATGGAGGTCCTAAAGCACCATAAATCATGTTAAGGATCCAACAGGAGCAACTAGCAACCATTTGACTACTTCTTTCACCCCCTCCCCCCCCCCCCCAAAAAAAAGTCAGTAAGACCGTATGTAATAGCCTTCATTTTGGCTTACCTCTTAGACATCCTAAGATGCTCAAAATATTGTGCTAGACAATTATGGGCCTGCTGGCTTCATTACTCCATCTTATAGCTTTTGAAGGTTCTCAACTCACAAAAAGGCATCATGGTCATATCTAATGTACTCTGATCAGTGTTGCGGGTTCCAAGAGGATCTAAGCATTCTACCTCCTAATTGTCCTGGGACATTTCCAATGTTGGCTTCAATGCCACAAGTGAAGTATGGGTCTATTATTATAATTAAAAAAAAAAGAGGCATTATGGTCATCTATATTGCACTTCAATCAATTTAGAATGTTCTAAAAGTTACATAAACTGTTTTGATAGGGTGGCAATGTCAGAGAGAGCATTGATCACCATTTAATAACTTCTGGGATATCCCCCCCCCCAAAAAAAAAGACACGTAAAAACCATGATGATTGGTCTTTTCTGGTTTAGCCCAAGGGACTTTGATCGCTTTTCATTGGAAAGCTCTGATCTTTCTGTATAAAATTGTAATTATCATAATGGCTTCGGTACCATAGTGTGGATTTTGGGCATGAACCTGGAGCAATGCAAAAATGGGCATTATGGTGATATAATACTCATTAAACTATTGCATATTGACCTAAGATATAATAGCATATTTGAGAGGTCAGTTGGAAGCACATAATTACCTTTTTGGTAACTTTTTTTTTTTGGGAGATGTTTCTAAAATTCCTGAAAGTTGTGTATAATAGCTTTCATTTTGAGGGGCTGAAGAGGCTCAGTCACCATGCCTCTTAACACCTTTCAAGAGGTTTTAAGTATGTGTCTAGGCCATATAGATCAATTAATTAGTTCATTCGCACAATCTTGTAGATCCTATGATGTGATTCTGTAAATGCCAAAGAAAGGCCATTATAGTGGTGTACAGAACACTAAATTTTATAGTATGGTGCTAAAATAGCTTAAAACTTCTTGGATACCAAGTGGGAACGTGTAGTCTTAAATTGCCGACTTCTCTAGTTTTTTCCCAAAGTTCAAAAAGCCATGTGTAATATAGCCTTTATTGCAGGGTTCCGAGATGCTTTGGCCATTCTACATTTGAGACCTCTTACAATGCTATACATATTCTTCTAAAGAGTTTTAATGATCTAATGGCCACATTAGCACCATATTTTTTTGGCTTTGAAGCAATTCTACAGCACCAAAAGAAAAGTACAATATGGTGGCATACTATATCCTCTATGCTATGTAGAATGTATTTGAGTACCATATACCATTTCAAGGGCTAAGCAGGAGCTCATAGTCACAAATTGACATCTTGTCTTCATTTCAAAAAATCTGGAGTATTATGTATAATGGTATCCATTCTAGGGGTCATGAGATGCTATAGACATTCCACCTCTGTAACCTCTTGGGTGGTTCTAAATATTCTTCAAAATTAATTTTGATGAGCTTAGTAGTGTCATTGCCAGTTTGCCACCATTTTCGAGATTTTGATGTCATTTCGAAACTCCAGAAAACAACTATTATGGTGGCATATAATATATTTTTTTGAATCTATCCAGAATATGAACATGGTAGAATATTTTCATTTTTCAGCATTTAGTAGAAGGAGATAATCTCCATTTGACAAATTTCAGACGCTTTTTAAAAAATCTTGAAAATCGTGTATAATGGCCTTCATTTCTCGGGGGTGCCAAGAGGCTTTGGTCACTTCTCATCGAAAACCATTTAGGAAACCACAAACATCTTCAAACTAGTTTCAGTGAGTAAAATTTTTTCATTTGCATAATTTTGTGAATTTTGAAATCTGATCTCAAAATGCCTAAGGGCATTGTTGTGATTTGCATTGGGGATCCCTGTTTCGGGTTGAATTTATGATGTGCTATTATTTAGTAGAGATTGAGCTGGATCCTCTGTGCTTCCTGTTGGATATGCTTTTTCCTTTGTTTTTTTTAGATGTACAATAGATTAACTGAGGTACATCCTAGAGAACCCAGTTGTGCTGCAGTGAAAGGAGTGACCTAAGATTGTATTTACGATTGTTTTTAAGGTTATTGGAGAATCCCACTTATGCTGCTCCTCTGAGTTTGTTAGTGAGTTGCTAATGCACAAGTGCAGCACAACCTGTGTATTGCATGATTTTAGCTTGCAATCATTGTTGTTGACCGAGACAGTCAAGTTCTTGTCATAAGTAGCATGAATATGAGCAGAATTAGTTTGGTTTGGAACTTTGAGACCGGTGTAAGATGCCAGCTTGTTATGTGAAAGTAACATGTATTTGAGGATATCCAGAGAAATGATGGGCCCAAGTTTCAATTTTTGGGTCCCCCCATGAGGCTCAAACTTACCAATCTCATCTTCAATCTGGGGGAAAATTGTTCTACAATTAGCAGCGATACATTCCATTCTAGACACTGAGTTCATAGCTTTGTCATCTTCTTTGCGTCGGGTGGTAGATATCTAGCGTAACCCAAGTGGATTTCCAGAATTCTTTGGTCCTACCCGTTTACCTTGAGAAGTTGGTGTGGAGTGTGTAATCGTGTTCTTGCTAGAGGTGAAATCCAAGTTGATTGCGTTGGGTTGACTGGGACAACTTTTACACTTCTGAGCATTGTCCCTGAAAGCTCCCTAGGTAAAATGGCTCTAAAGGTCTGCTCTGCTAGGAAAAGGAATTTGTAGAAAGAATGCAACACAAATAAAATGTGGTGGATGTTCGAGTTCCGATAAGAATTTGCCAAATTAGCGCATCTGAAGATGTCAGTGTTGGAGCCTGCTTGAATGGAAAAATCAAATTCAAGAACGACTTGGTTCATCCCACATGTGCGCATCATGGATGCTTCTTCTGCAATGCTATTTTATCGTCATTGATCCATCCCATCAACAATCGTAGAATTCCTTGCATTCTCTGGGTTTCACTGTCGTTGACAGGATTTAGATTTACCCGTGACCTCAATGTTATTATCTTTCAAGCTACCTAGCTGCTGTAACCTATGCGCGCCCTTATCTATATCTAGCTACTGTCTATGGTACCTTATATACTCCAAGGGGTTGAGTATTTGGTGACCATGCTTTAGCTGCTTTGTAGCATTTCAAGCGCTTGGCTGATCTTGGGCAAAGGCTAAGGATTCCTCTACTAGTGTGCTCTTCTGGTAATGTTATACATCAATTGGAATGCTGGGTTCTTCAATCTGCTTTAGATGACCTCCTTTCGGAAGCATGACCCGTAATTCATTAACCTTGTTTGGTATGTGGCTAACAGCCCTTTCGGAAGCATGACTTGTAATTTCATTAGCCTTGTTTGTATGTGGCTGACAGCCCTTTGGAGTTGGAATCTCTAACATTTTCCTTATACCCTAACAATTAGTTAACCCAGTTTTGTTTGTACAGTTCTCCTGGTTGGGAAAATTATCCTGGTTAAAAATTTCTTTGAATTTTTCTGGACTATGCAAAATGCCTCCCTAAACCGTCCCCGGCTTTGTTTCCATGTATTAAGCTATAATGCTTTCGAAATCTACACGTAATGGAATCCAAATCCCCCTTTCTCTAATTTGACAATTCAAGGGTAAGCCCGTTACATCAGATTTCCCACACCCCACGCGGGGGCTCTTAATGGGGACTTTTCGGATATTGATATGGTTTTTTAGTCTTCAACACAAACTTTTATTAGTTTGAGCATAGTTTTCATTGTATTCTCCATGCAGGAAAAGTATTGGGAGGATCATCCAGGAGAGGCAGTACCCCTCATGAAACCCATGTTCTATGGTGGTCCTTGGAAGGTTTATAGAGGTGATGTTCCACCCAAATGACCAATCAACCCCTCTCCACCTTTTACATTCCAATTTGATGATGTTGATGAATATCATTACTTGTGAAGATCTGTTTAATTAGTTGTAAACTTGTAATGATACAAGTACAACTATTTGAGAAGTACTTTTTATAGTAACTAATAGTGGCAATTTTATTTTTTTTAAAAAAGGGAAATTAAAATTGGTGGGTGAAGGCCCACTTTTTTTTTTGTAGTGGCCCACTTTTGCCGACCAATTAAAATTGATGGGTTGAAGGCCTAGGAAAGAGACGTTACATGGACCACCCCATGCATATGGATGTGAAAGCCCTGACTTTAATTAAATTTTGTTGACATTTTATTTTAAATTACTCTTGCATTGCATGCATATATTCATGTCAATCTTTGTTTCTAAGTTTAGGTGGAAAAAGAAATCACCCAACCAACGTGCGTAAATATGAATTCCTACATCATATTTTTAGGAGTATATATTCTCACAAGTCAGATGAAAAGCATACGCATGTCTAAAATGCATGCATGCATATGAAAAAATATACGTGCGTAAAAAGTATGGCTTATGATATAGATAAAAGTATAAATGTCTTCCGTTATTTTGCAGTATTTGTCACTTTTATTTGTTTATTTTATTGAATATTTCTTACTGTATGCTTTCATAATATAAGCAAAATTTTGATGACACTCAATTTCCCAAAATTTGAAAAAAAAAAGAAATTTATTAATTAAGAAAATTGAAAGTTAATTAAAAAAGTGTATTTGCTTATAATTCATCACCTAGGTTTTTCTTCCTTTTCTTTTTTTGGTTGAAGTGGTTAGGTTAACAATTATTTTCACAGTGAAGGTAGGGAATGCCTCAAAAGTCAAAAATATTTCTTAAAGTTCATGAGTTGTACCCCCTTTCACCAAATGCTCTATTTGCCTAGCCACACCAAAGTTATCTAGTATATTTGGCATCATGTAAGTGTAAATTAGTTTCAATAGTCCAAATCCAAATTCAATGACCTAAAAATTCCACCACCAAACGGGATGTATGGGTTTGATGTAGCAGTCTTATTCATAAATTGCAAAATTACGGAGAAGCCGGTTCAGATTGATCCTAGATTTAAAAATCGTGGCCTTTCTATTTCTCCTCAGAAACGAAGCAGAGGAAATTTGTAGAGGCATTTTGCTTTAGTTTCAATATTTGATTCCGATTAGTGGGACTTAAATATTATTTAATCTTTAATTTTTTGCACCATGATTAAAAAAAAAGAAATAATTTCTTCTCGGGTGATAGACTACTTCGATCCATACAATGAACACAAGATGATTAGTATTTGAATGCGATCATACCAGCACCGATGCACTGGATCCTATCAGAATTCTGAGTGGCGGCGGTGGTGGAATGCATAAGAGGGAGGGAAGACAAGCCCTCCAACAGCCTGTGTATGGGTGGTGGAATCCTCATCCACCCCACTTATTCACCTACTTTCAACTGGTCCACGGCATAAATGCTAAAAACATAAGAGACGATGAAGAAAAATCCAGATCTAGACATGATAATGATCAATGATTAGTGTGTAATCAACTCAAAAAGATGATTAGGTAACAAAACTTAAAAGAGGAATTATTGGCTATTATATTAGTCAGCCCATGTTTCCCTCCCCTAGGCCACGCGTTGCGTAATGTCACTCGTCCCTCCAAGAAAATAAAAAAAAAATAACATAAAAGCGTAGTCTTCAGAGCAGGGCTATTAAATGCCAAATTAGTTGTTAATTTTGTCAATGACTCCTTTCAATGATATATCTTATTAATTACAAGATTTGTAAACCCTATTGGATTACCATTTAAGTGTTGAAAAGCTCAAAGTCATATATTCGTAAAGTTATAAGATTTGAAAAGGCAAGTATATCATATGATTTTTAAAAGACTACTTTCGATTTTTATGGTCACTTGAACGAAAACTAACCTTCCTAGCAACATCTAAAATGCGTAACGTTACAAAATTTATTAAATTGAGTGTACGATAAGGAACAATACAATCATACAAGTGTTGAAAATCTTAAAGTTCACTGAGGGTGAAAAGAGACATTTTCTTTTTCTTTATTTTTTGGATGGGGTTGTTTGATTTTTACCCTTTTTAACATTTTTTGGAGAGGACAATGGATGAAGAGGTCTACCTGTAGGTGGTTAAGCAGTCGTTATCGATCTCCCAACGACCATAAATTGCAGTATTGCCTAAAGCAAGAAAATTAGCAAACTAAACTTATTTTTATTGAATTAAACCGAACGTGAAGGATAATGTTCAAAGAACCGTATTTAAAATCCATCTCTGTCCTCCTGAGAACGAGAGGAGGAGGTGGGAAAATAAACACCTATTTTAGCTTATTTTATTTTAATTGAACTAAATTTATTTTTGATGAATTAAAGTAGAGTGAAAGGGGGAAAAAAAGAAAAATAGTAAACTTAAAAAGAAATTAAGAACATGACCCAATTAAGAAGCAACTGCTTGTCTTTTAAAATCTAACCCATGAATAAACAAACTGGATTAAACCCATAAGATACCAAAATTTCACATGCCCTGGACCTGGGAGATCCTCAGAGGAACCATATTAAGAAAGTAATTAAAGATCCCTCGATCGGATCTCGATGCGCGAGGCGTGTCAGGTGACCATTGGCTTTTGGTCCAAACCTAATCAAAGTACTAATCCTAGTATAGTAATACAGTTCTAACCACAATTATGTAACTAAGAACAATCTGAATTCAAAGGGAAAGGTATACTCTTCATTAATTCACAACTCATGAGCTATGGCATTTCTTCTCTACACTGATTCCATGTAACCTCAACCTTAGCTAGCTTGTTTGCTTCTAATGGTGGCGCTACTTGATGGGATCGGAAGATGATCCGAACACCGTTTTTTTCTCCCCTTTTTGGGTCGAGAAAATTGAGCTACAAATGAAATTGAATACAACTACAAATGGAAGAAATCGAACCCAAAAAAAAAAAAAGAAGAAGAAGAAAGAACATGGGAGAGAAGTGAACAACATGAGATGAGAAGGTGCTTTTGTTTTGTCTTCTTTTCGTTTCTGTATGTTTTTCGGGGTTTTGTTCATATTTCAGTAACCTCACTTCGCTTACATACACCAACATCTATCACCATGGTGCCTTTCTTGGATGAACGCCGTATTCTTGCGCAGTTTCTCCTGGGAGACTGTTTTGAATCACCAGAAGAAAAGGGTCAACAATGAGTTATTGCACGCACACTCTCACACACAGTCTGTTCTTAATGACATTAATTTCGTTGCAACGTCTTCAAAACAAATGCAAACCGTTGGCGTCTTGAAAGTTGAAACTTGTACTTTCTAGTAGTTTGAATAGTTGCTCTTATAATAACATGCAAACCCCCCTATCCCTATGTAACGAATTCCCCCCTAAAGGCGGGTGCCGAGATTCAGATGCATACAGTCTTATGTTTGGTACAGCAAAACACTTGTTTTCAGCAATACCCATAAAGCATTTTTGGAAAAGGTTAAAAACATCGCTCACGACTTTGTGAAATATACGGAAAACTTACTTAGGGTATGATTTGGCCTAATCATACTTGCTTGCACTTTGTAACACCTATTGTTTTTAGTCCAAAATGCAGTTGTTTTCCTCAAATTTGAACTACCAAATTAGCTACATGGCACATGACTACTAACTAGTGCAAGCTAATTATGTGTTAGACATTAGCCAAGTTCCGACAGGCAAAAGAACTGTTGATGCATTTAAAGCTTAAATTAAACTTGCAGAAACTTGAAGCACCAAGCAATAAATAGCACAAACATGTAATAAACAAGGCAACAGGTGATTCAGAAGCTAATTAATTAAGATGGGGACTCACCCTAGCCCACAATTGTGGATCTGGTTTCTTGTAGACAATGACCTCTTCAATTGTGGCAGGATCCACCATGTTCCACTTGCACAAGGGCTGCTCAATGTGATGCCTCAAGTACACGCTCACTGTGGTGTTCTTCTCCTCATCTAATCGAGCCTCCGACATGTAGTATACATAGGGTCTCTGGCAAGGGTTCCGGGCCAGAGGGCGAGTGTTGAAGGCATAAGCCGTGTAGTCCGCTCTCTTGTACCAGTTCAAGAACGTCCTAGTTGGCATCTCCATCTCGCGGGGGGATAGGACCCCCCTCACGATCTGAACTGCAAACCCCCATGACACCGAGATAGTCCACTTCTTCTTCTTCTCGTAGCATATGGACTGCTGCATTAGACCAGCAGAGTCCAGCTTCATTGGGACCGCGAGTTTTTGTAGGGCTTGGACCTGGGTCATGTTGGGGAAGATTGGCTCCACCACGTCCAAGTGATGCAGTGACACGAATGGTGTGACCGGGTGTGCACTTAGCAGGCCGAACAAGTTCCCGTACACGTCATACTGGTTTTTAATTGCCATATTCCACCAAGAATCAAGGGTTGCTGTTAGGAATTATGTTAAAGGGTAACTTAATGAATGTAAAAATGTACCACACAGGCAAAAACACATGACCCAGGAAACAAAACATAATTGCAACGACTAAAGACAAGTGCAATGAGGCAGAGAATAACTGGCAATTCGAACTGAAGGGCTTCATATGGGTCCTAGCTGGGTTATCTGATGAGAAGAAGGACGACCCTCCATTCAAAGCAAGCAAGTTCCCAACCAACTCAAAGTCTTCGCTCAATTTCACCTACTCAGAGTTGACACTTCCCATATACAATCCTCAAATGCAGAGGAGAGATAGGTTAGTGAGTTCGCATGCTATTATATTTCATAAGTAATAACCAAATTCTTTAAGCTCATGGGATGAAGCATTTTCTCTAACCCTCCCAATGCGGGATCAACTTACAAGTGTGAAGAAGAATAGTTCGAAGCCTTCCTAAACATACACAATATTAATCTCAAATGAAAGAGTTCTTGTGAGACGGAATCTCCTTTTTCAGGCCACTATGCCACAACTATTATACTTACGTGCCATATCAATCATCTCGCAATACTCGGTCATATTTTCACAACCATCCTTCTTCTGTGACACATCAGTCATCTCACAATAACTTTTAGCGACGGCACAACTCACTCAATAATAATTGGCGTAAATTATATAATGCAACAAAGTGTAACAGCTTGTGGAAGTCCTTGTCACAGCAACCTACCGAAGAAAAAAGAGGGGGCTGTTTTTCTCTTTTCTTTTTTTTTTTTTTCCTTTGCTTGGTTTACTAACAAACTACTAAATAAAACAAGGAAATCACAGCAACCTCACAGCCCTAGGCCAAGGAGTCAATGAAGGCTGACCAGCCTTTTCCATAGGGCGACTGATATTTTCACCTAATCCTATTAAAAAATTTAATTCAATTCCCTACACCGACAAAAGATGAAATCAAAAAAGAAAAAATAAAATATAATAAACTAAAATATAATAAAAAAACAAAGGCCTCGAAGAGAGCAAAACACAATCTTGCAGTGTTCACGTGTCAGGCGGGAAAGGGATCACAGAAGCACTCTGTTCACGCGCCTATCATAGCGAGTGGGAAACAAGATTTGAGACTTACTTGACAGACCTTTTTAAAGAGATGGGGCCACACTGGGACCCACATGAGGCAATCTTTGATCCCCTAAACAAGGGAGAGCTGATTTTCTTTTTTAAAAAAAATAATAAAAAAAGGGGGACAAAAAGGGAAAAACTAGGGTATGGTTACATTTTTGGCTAAAAAGCCTAAAAATTATTGCCTTTGTAACAACCTAGAGCTAGGTTCCTCATATTACATATACTAAAACTCCCCATACTAAAAATACCCACAAATAATGATCCTTTAGCCACCAATTCTTATATAAATTACCTGAATTTTGGTGCTACAATAATGGGTTTATGAGAAAGTTTCAATAGCAGAAAAGATAACACTATCGGCCCAATCTTAAACTAAATCTATTGTGTTTTTTTCTCTGACAACAGAAAAAATCTCACAATGAAAATTATCCGTCAATAAAAAAACAACCCAGATCACCAGCTAAGGCCTTAAATGCTATCACATTCTGGAGTCAATGGCTGCACTTCTACTATTGTTAGTATATACTAGATGTATTGACTATTGATTATGTTAACATATCAATTCTTAAGAGTAATTAATCATTTAATCTCTCCACCTCTCATGAGTTATTACTACATTACACTAGTTCACATTTAAAATGCCCAAAGCCTCCCCATACATTCATTAATGCCCCTCCGGGGGGGGGGCCCCCCCCCAAAAAAAAACAATTGACAGTTCAATTCTTAGTGTTTATAGACACAATAATTAAATGCACCCACCGCTCACGTCCCCTCACTTTCTCCAAAGTGACAATGTATAACAACAATAATTGGTAAACCATCACCAATCAATCAACAAAAACCCACAATTTTATTAAATATATATTAAAAAATTAATATATAATAAATATTTATGTAAATATATAAATAAATATATATATATATATATATATAAATAACGAGAGCATGAATTTATCAGGCTTGAAAACCCTTAAAAAATTACACTCATTCCAAGTAACTACAATGTAAATCGAACTTTAATAAAACTTTAAAAGATTTAGATATATACAGTCTTATCTTATTAATATACTTGTTATGGATGACACCCATTCTACAAGACACGCGACAAAATTTTCATAGAACAATTTTATTAAAGAAAAAGGAAAACCCCAAAACGAGTGAAGTGATACTATACATACCTGGTGAAAACCGAGTTCCTTAGTGAGTGGGACACCGAGTTCAGCCATGCAAGCTTGCATTCGATCATCGGAGCCGTACAACGCCGGATACCTCTTAATGCACCGATCCTGCATTCTCTCCAGTGCCACCGCCAAAGGATAACTAATGGCGAACCCACCACCGCCGTAAGCCATGGCGTATGAGAAGTATATGTTTTGCAAATGGCTCTCAGAATTACTCCCAATGTAGTAGTACTGTGTATGATCGTACTTCTGAAGAACCCTAATCAGATTCTCCGTCACAAAAACGGTGTCGTCGTCCCCTAGAACGAACCATCGTACGTCCTTCAGACCCAGTCGGAGCGTCTCGGATATGATCCGAGAGATCCGAATCGCTGAACGGTGACCATCCGGGTTGGTGTAGGGAAATTGGTCGGTGTCGCCGGAGATTCGAATTTCTGGCAGGTCTTGATCGGTTTTGTTGTCGGTATGAACTTGTTCTTCCACCCACACTATCCCTCGCATGTTTTCTGATCCGTTGTACCAGATTTTGATGTAGTTTTTGCGTTGGTCCCAGAGGGTTGCGGATGCTCCGATGCCGAATACTATGTGGGAAATGTTGGTGGGTTCGGGTTCTGATTTGGGTCTGGGTCGGGGTAATTTCGCAACTGGGTTGTTGTTTTTCTTCTGGTTTTTGTAATTCTCATCCGATTCTTCTGTTGTTGTTGTTGATGATGATGATGAGGATGAATTTAAGGTGGGGTTGTGGTCGTTGTTGTTTCTGTCGATTTTGGTTTGGGTGGTGAATGAGAGGATGCGGTGGGGGTCGGAGAAGGGGTCTCCGGTGGCGGCGGCGCCGTCGCCAGCGCCTCCGTGAGAGCAGGAAGTGGGGGAGGAGACGAGTTTAAAGGTGTAGATAACGTAGGTAACAGAGACAAAGAGGATGAGCCATAGCATGAGTTTAGGGAAGAGACCTCTGGTTTGAGGGGGGCTAAGATTATAATGGCCACCATTGATGGGAGCTCCAAGAGCCCCAACACCTACAGAGTTGGGGCTTCTCATTTGATGTTCCCCCCAATTAATCAGCTTCTCTGAATCGATTTTCTGGGTGTACTTCATCCTCGATTTTAGTGTATTCTGGATCTGCTCTATCTTGATTGAATATCAAAATCAAAAAGGGTATCGAGAAATGGGGAAATGGGCATCACCAATTTCAGAAGAAATCAACAATGGGGGGTGTTGGATTGTAACTCGCAATGAGCTGGAATTGAAGAACAGAACAGAACCCAGATAGATCTGGGAAAAATGGAAGAACAAGACACAGAGACAGAGGCGGAAAGAAGGAGAAGGGAGGAGAGAGAGAGAGAGAGAGAGAGAGAGAGAGAAGGGTGTTAATGTTACGTTCTGCAGAGGAGGAAGAAGATGAAGGCGTGCATTGCTGCCAGGTTGCACACCCTCAGGATTGCATAGCAAACGAGGAGGGGCCAGAAGGAGAGGGAAATTGAAGGCAGAGAGAAACAGAGAGCGACAGAGAGAGAGTTTTGTTTGTTGGTTCTTTAGATCTTCACAGCTTCCCCCTTTTAATTGACACCCCTCTCTCTCTCTGTTTCTTTCTTTGTTTATTTGTATTTATATATGAATTGTTTTAATTTCTAATCTTTTCTTTCTATTTATGAATAAATACTTTTGTTGAAAATTTGAAATTCATGAAAAGAAGAAAAGGAAATAAAAAAGAGTACTTAAAGATCATTCTTTGATGGTAAATTAAGATTATTTGTATTTTGTTGCCACATATGGGAAGATGTATGGTGGGTATAATTAAGGACTATTCATTTTAGCGATACGAATTAGCGGTAAGGGTAATAATTAACAATAAATAGTTGTATAAGATTATGTAAAAGAATGGTTAGGAGTCGTAAAGATTAGCGGTCAGTGATAATGAGCGGTAAGCAGTATAATAATACTAATTCAAACAGACCCTTAAAATCACAAAAAGGGCAGCCCGATGCACAAGCATCCTGCGTTTATACAAGGTCAGGGAAGGACCGCACTCTAATAACACAATATAATGTATTACTTATTAAAATTATTGTGTTTTAAATTTAATAATGGATGTTATAATTGGAGGTTAATTCTTTTGAAATCATGGGCAATGAGAATTTAAACAAAAAAAATAATTGGGAAATATTGATATGAGATGCATGATTAATGTCACATTATTAATGGAAATTCAATTGATTGCTTCATGAACGATTACTGTGAAATACAGAGTCCAAAGAAAAATAAATTCTACTAAACCTTTTTTTTCAATAAAATACAAGAATTTTTAGTAGTTGAATCAATTAATATTCTTTTTATAATAGCTTCCATTATATAAATATTTGACCGATTTAAATATTAGTCAATTTTCACATCCAAAAATATCGATGGACTAGATGCCTGTTTACAAATATATTTAAGTAGATTTTTTTTTTATTTGCCACAAAGGAGTTGTAAAAGTCTAATATATTTTTTGATAATAATTATCCGAAACTTTGTCGGTTAGATTAATTAGCAGTTATTCTACTGATAAAATTTGTAAAATTCGAGACTACAATGATATTAGTACCATCTCAAAACATCCTATGAAAATTGAATTGATAAAGACATATATAGGAAAATGAAGGGTAGTTAAGCAAGAAGTCTATTCTCAAAAACCCTATTGTCCCAATGGTATAGAGTACTATGGGGTTCATTCAATTCTTACCACCCAAAGTCACATCTTTGATGGCATGTATATTAATCTCTTAACAAGCTTTTGCCCAAGGCAAAGTACTAATATATGTACCCCCTTGGTCCTTTACATAGCTCATTGGATTGGCATACCTCTTGAATGGTCCAATATATATCACGTTTTAAAGGATTTAACCTATTTACTGTTCTAATTATACCCTCAAGAACCTAAGGTTTCTTTGTTGAGTGGCTAGAATGCCTATTTTACGCCATCTACGTAATATTTTTACGGCCTGTAACTCACACGCAATTCAAATCATATTAGTATTTTTATTTACGTGTCTTCACTTGAGGCAGTGGTGTTGGGTTGCTATCCTAGCTCATTAGGACGTACAAAGAACTCAAGTCCCGAATTATCCGTGAATGTTGAGCCTTCGATGCCCAAGTCAGTATTACAATGATCTTGATATTTTAAAGGACTTGACATAGGCTTTGCATATTAGCCTTAAGGTTAAGCTCATTCCAAGCACTTGGTTTCTCCTGTGGGGTGTGAGAGTTTGATCTCTTCTTGTAGGAAAATGTGAATTTTGCCCCCTTTTTTAGGCTCCGTTTGGACCGTGAAAAATTTGGTGGAAGGAAAAAAAATTGAGAAAGTAACTTTTTTTTCTTATGTTTGGTTTAGAAAAAATCATAAAGAAAAAATATATAGAAGAAAATTAGGTGGAACAATTGCTAGAAATAGGTGATAAAATTTTCCTCATAAAAATTGTGAGGAAAGTTTGGGAAAAGTTCGCACAAGAATTTCAAACCTCCTCCAATCTCACACTACTTAGATGATATCAACATGATTCAAGTAATTTATCAACATTCAAATTTCTCATCCAAATTCTTGTATTTTTTCCTCAATCCCAACAAGGGAAAAAAACTCATTTTCTCCCTTTTTTTTTCCTTTACATTTTTTTTCCTTTAATTTTTTTTTCATTAAATTTTCTAAGAACCAAACAGGCCTTAAAATTTTAAAATTTCTTCTTTTTATAGTGTTTCTCTGACTATAGGACAATGGGAGATATTTCCATAGGGATTGTGCAACGTTAATCAGACACCATGGATTTATTGGGGCAGCATGGCCCAACCAATGCATTGGATTGGACCAGAGTCATGTGTAAACGATGACTACACATTCCATCATTTTCTAACTTGCTTTATGGTTGTATTCCATAAATGATGCTTGAGAGAAAGCGTACAATACCTGATGGATAGAGCCTAGGAATAGTTTTTATATTAGAATATACGCTCTTGCGCGAACGCCTCTCGGCTTAAAGTATGGCTGCTGCAAAGACTCTCCTTTATCTTTTTGTGCGATGTTCGACATGAGATTGTTGATATTTATAACTGATGGATAGAGCCTAGGAGCATCAAGTTGCTTTGATCATGGAGCTCATGAGTATGATCTCATTGCTCACTTGACAAGAGATCCTTTTGGGTCTGGTTTTTCTAAAGAGATTATTGTTGAAGAACCTGTAGGGATTGGTTTTGGTTGCATTAGCCTATTTTAGTTGTAGTCACTTGAATCGTTATTTGTAGTATTTTAATATTTTACGCTTGTATCTAATGCTTAAAACAAAAAACTAGGGGTGGACAATGCATTGGGTCAGGTCGGGTTAGAGTTGGCCTGTTTATAAGGTGAATTGGGTTGAGCTATGGTTGGTCTGTTAACCATTTAGGTTGGGTTGGACCTTTTGTGTAAATAAACGGATCGGGTCAGGTTGGCCCATAGATGACTTGCGTTTAACTTGTTTTTAAAATAGAACAACAACAACAACAACAACAGACTCCCAATGCGGGTCCCGCTTTCGCGGGGTCTGAGGAGATCTAGTTGTAGACAACCTTACCTCTACCGGTATTTCTAGTTTTTAAAATAGAACAAACGTGCCCAAAAAAACTGTGTATAATAATTATTATTATGTATAAAGCGTTGGTAATAAACTTAACTAGTATATCAAGTAAGATAAAAAAGTAATGGGTCAGTGCATTAAACGTGTAGTTAATGGGCCGACCAGATTCGGCCCATTAATATGTCTTAATAGGCCTTCCAATTACTGAACCGATCCGTTATTGATCTAACCCTTTATTGACCTTACTTTAAACGGGTCAATCCACTAGACCCAACAGGTACCCGACCCGTTGCCCAAAAAAGGGGTTGTATAAGAGTGAAGTTAAACATGTAAGTTGCATAAACCTAATGTTAAACTCATTATACCTCCAATAAATTTTTAGCCTATTTAATTACAAATCAAAATCACCTTTTAACTCAATTAGGAAGCTGAAAAATCCATTCAAACACCACAAAAAAGGACTTATCCACTTCTTAAATAATTTGAAAAAGCACTTGAGATTTTCCTATCAATTCCTGTACTGCAAACTGTCTTTTATGTGCCATAAATTAAATAAATTATGCATCAAAAAGAAAAACAAAGGAAAAGAAAATACAAGGCACAAAACCATTTACGTGTCTACTAGTTTAACATACAAGTTTTCTTTGACACTAACTGGATATTTGGACTAATGATGTGTATACAATCTTTGTTTTTCCTAGCATGTACATCACAAAACCAAAATTATATAACCAATATTGAAAATTACTAGAAGAAATAATATCATAAATTCTATTATTTAGGGTACTCATTAGTTAAATCGGGACCAGATTGAAGGAAAACTGATTATTTTTATACCGTATAAGTATCAATTTATTGAATAATTTATTATTTGTCAATTTTACTCAAATGATACAATAAATTTGATTTTTTTTTTTATGTACAACAACAACTCCCAGTGTGAGTCTTATTTTTGCGGGGTCTGGGGAGATATCCAGATATAAACGACCTTATCCCTATATACGCGCATGACTGCACGTAGAGAGACCGTTTCTAATAGACTCACATAAAATATCAACTTACTGAATAATTATGATGAGGAGACAAAAATACCAAAAATGAAATATCTACAATCACCACATGAATTGTCACAAAATATTAAAAGGATTATAAGAAAGATTGCTGGTTTTGTTATCAACAGCAAAGGATAGATACAGCTATTAATATTTAATAACGTGAAAATCAAAAAATAGGGTGGTCCAATATGTGAAGTCTCTATTTTGTGGGGCTTTTACATTTAAGAGAGAAGATCTAGATGGATGAGTCCTGAATATTCTAAACGAGATATTTGTTTAAGTAATGTGACAGTTTAAAAGTAGTGTGAATTAGGTTATTTTTTTTATTTAAATTTAGATTAAAAATAAAAAAAATTAGACATCAACAACAACACCACCACCTCTCAGTGTGAGTCCCATTTTCACGAGGTCTGAAGAGATCCAAATGTAGACAGCCTTATCTCTATCAGCATCTCTGCCTATAAAGAAGCTGATTCCAAGAGATATATAACACAAACACAACATAAAAATCAAACCAAATCATGTTTTTAGGTGGTGAAAGAAATGTCTCCTTCTTATCTTTTGGGCCCCAAAATAAAAGAGCCCCTCTTCAAAAGCAAAAGACCATAAATCCTGTCAAAATCCCATCAAACTGTCTCTTTCAATGCTCATCTAATTGGGTTTGCCTGAATTTCACAAATTATCACTCTCTTTGAGTGTTTGTTCTGCTTGTAGAAGAACATTAGCATTAAATTGACTTAGATAGGTACACTTAAGGCTTACTAGCTAAATCATGTTATGATTTGGATGAACCATAATTGCCCATCTCATTTGAATCAACGATTGCCTAGGGTTTATTCTTTTCAACTTATCATAAGTATTGTCATTAGTATTCGGAATAGATGAGCATTGATCGTCGCTCATCAACACCAAACAGCACCAATCAATACTAATCATCACTCATAAGCAATGATCAGTACTTAGCTATATTTACTACTTATAATTCTAGTCATGATCAATAGTAACTAGCACCCAGTGATCAGTACTGATCACTACTTATCAACAGTAATTAGGACTGATCAACAGCAATGAGTAACTTATAATAAGTTGAAAAGAACCGACCCTAAGAGTGGGTTTCTAGTTAGGGCGGTCATCTGTAAGCATGGGAAATGTGGTATCTTAAGTTACCTGACACTATTGTGCCGGATCTTAGACTGCTATGATTAGTAGGGTTCCTGGGGCATGTTTGGGATGGTTATTTTGAGGGTCAATCAGTAGTGATTGTTGTATTCAAAATATGGAAGCAGATTTGATGCACGGAAGGTGTTCGATGAAATTCTCAAGCTGGATGCTATTTCTTGGACTGCTCAGATTAGTGGCTTGTGATGGATAAGGGTGCATGGTGCAGCTCTATGCGAAGCCATTGAACTTGCAATTATTCATTTATTATCAGAAATTGAGGACCCTAAGCATTTGATACTTGGGAGATGTGAGTCATTTAACTGCTTATTGTGACTTCATTCATTGATCAGCAATTAGCTCAGCGACAGTACTTTGTCTTTGGTTTTGAACTCTACTGTGAATCTGTGATGCTATGCTACATTTTGTAGCATACAAGGACAGTATTTACTCCCCTCTGTTGATAGTTGCTAGGATTTTGAGACGGTGGAATATCAGCCAGTACATGTACTTACTGCTGCTTCTGAAAGGAAGTTAGGAAGCTTCTTATAGGAAGCTTCTGTTGATACTTGAACCATTATTAAATTAAATAACCAAAATTAAAAATTCCAGCAAATAGCAATTTTCTTAAAAGAATATTGTGACAACTAGAATCAGAAAACTTGAGGTTGAGGGCATAAAGGGAAGACATTGGGTTGGAATTTGGGCCGATAAAGAGGGTTGAGAGAAGTTTGAGGAGTTTGGTAATTAATCTCTTTATAATCTTCATTGGATTGGGCTCCATTGTGATTGAAGGTACTGGCCCATTATATGTTGACTGGACTCTGATCCACTGTTCTATAAGTATCAGGGAAAGAAGCCCAATGGGCCTGCTACTGCTAGAGAAAGGCTAGTGTGCTCCATTTTTTTCTTTTTTTCTTTTTCTTTTTTTTTAAAAAATGGGGCTGGGGGTGGTTGTTAGTTTCAGCTTTCATATTTATGTCATATCTTGTATAAAGATTAATACAGATAGAATTTAAATCTATAGTTTGATGTTAATTTGAAACTTTTACCGACTAAGACTATTGCATTAGCAGTAATTTGTATTTTTGGTAATTTATTTAGTAATTGTTAACAAATGTGTTGCTCATCTATGGACCTATAATGAGTTAATATCCACTCATATCTTTAGTGAGTTATATAGGATGTATTTTTAGTGAGTAATATGGTTAATATTTTAGTGAGGAAATAAAGACTTTCAATAAGCAAACCAGATTGAGACAAATGTATGATGGGGCGCGTGGATGGTTCTACTGTCCACCCGATTATACGATATGATTGTCCATTAAAATTTGATAATGGTACAAGAAGTAAGGCACTCCTAAATGGCATAAAAATACATGGGGAAGATTGTGACTGGCACTGAATATCCCATAATCATGTCATAACCGATCCAATTCCTGAAGACTTTGAAATTATGTTGAGATTTGCAATTGATGTCTTGTATTTTTTTTTTTTAAAGTATATATCTCTTTATCCACTCTTAATTAAGAAGAAAAAGAACATATTACATTCAGTTCATTTTTGATAAAATGCATAGAAAGTTGTATGACCACAAATAATTCAAGATAAAGAAAGTCACCAAGGTCTATCATAACTTTTATATATGTTATATTCTTAGGGGGGAAAAAAAAAGAGAAAGATATCACTTATAACATTAATGAATTATCTTTATATGTGAATTCTTTATATATTTTAGGGAGTTTCTATGATAATTGTTAACAAACATGTGTCCTCATCTATATATGTACCTCAAATGAGTCAAAATCCACTCATAGCTCTCATTATATACCAACAAATAAGAGGCTTTTTTTTATTTTTTGAAGATCCTATAAATTAAGGCAAGATGAAGAGGAGCTTTGGAGCAACAGTAAGGTTGTCTTTGTATGACCAAAAGGTCACGTGTTCGAGCCTTGAAATCAGCCATTGACAAAGTCAGATTGGGCTGCTTACAATTCACCCCTTGAGGTGTGGCCCCTCCCTGGATCTTGCGTGAATGCGAAATACTTGTACACTGGACTGTCTATTTTTTTTTTAATATATAAATCAAGACAAGATGAAGTGACCAATTAACAAGGCATAGGTGATAGAGTGCCTTACCTCACACCCTATATTCATAGATTGCACATCCTTCAAATCAACGAATATATTGGAAGTAAAGTAATGGACGCATTGGTGGAGATAGTGATCCACGGATCCTCCACTATGCGCATGGCATTCACTGCCGAAAGTTATCCAATGCAAGGGAGCAACCTTTAGTGGGATTTTAGGAATTGCATGTTTTGTGATCCATTAAGCTCGAAAACGGCGCCAAAATAAGAAAAAAAAAATATGAATTTGATTTAATAATCAGTGCAGAATACTCAAAGAGGTTTAAGAAACATAACATAACATGAACCATAATCTAAGAAACCCGAATCTCCTCTCTTTTAAAGGGGCTGTCATCGATGCTTTTGTTGATGGAAACTTCATTTTGATTGATTTTTGTCAGTTGGTATAGTTTAATACTAGTTTTTTTACAAATAAAATCTGTCTCTTAATATGTCAGCCGATAATTTAACCAAGTATAACTAGTTCAGTGACCTTTTTTTACCAAAACTAATTTTTACAGTGGCATATTTTTTGTAACAAAAAAAAAAAAGAAGTTTGATGACAAAAATGAAGATTTTATAAAAATACAGTGGTATCCAAATATGAGAACTTGACACCATCAGATCTCTGTGTGAGTCCCGCTTTTACCGAGTTTGGAAAGATCTAGATATAAGCAACTTTACCTTTATAGACATTTCTATTCATAAAGAGACTGATTCTAATAGACAATTCTTAATATCATGCGGACTGAAAATTGGAATAATTGGCTTGGAATTGAAAAGGAATTTGAGAAGATTGGAGAAGACCAAAGTGGCTTGTCATGCCTTGCCATGCATTCCCCAAACATGAACCCGTGAAGCAACAAAAGTATTTGTGGTCATGGAATGATTTGAGATTGAAAAGAGAGTAGAAATAGAAGTTGCTGATGAATTAGGGCTTCACGGGTTGAGTATTCTGTGCATATGAACATCACATGCCTCGTGACAAAACTGCTGTGTTTGATTACTTCACTTCATTGGACCCCCGCCATCTCTCCTTTTCTGTACTGTTCCACGCCGTGATCGCCAACTTTTGTATGATTGTCTAGGGTGTCTTACGTAGGTTTCAGTTTAGTAGTTAAGATTGATATTTGGTCACGTGAGATTTTAGATTGAAAACTTTTCAGTCCGTTATATTATATTGTCTTTTATGAACTTTTGGAGCCAAAACAGAAGAAGCTAACTGATGGTATATTAGTTTTATTCAACCGCATTCATCCTCAAAATGAGGCTTAAGTTCTGTTTTGACTTTTTACGGTTTAAATCCATCGTAGTATATGAAAATTTGACAACCTGTAAAGTGAAACGAATTAATGTCAATATTTTGCGTTTAAATTCCATACATATTTAACATTTTTAATTCTTTTGTAAAGACAAAGATATATAGATCAATCTTAAAACAAGATTATTTTACGTAAATCTGTCTATGGATCTCTTGAAACTGATCTTTATTTTACAAGGATAAGATTATTTTACATTTGAATTTCTTTGTAACCTGTTAGATGGAATCTTTTCTGAATGTTGCTGTACAAAAAACAAGAAAAATTGTGTATATATAACAAGGGGAGAAAAAGACAAAGCTAGAAAGCATTGGTATGGTAGTATGTCAAGGTTGCTTTTGATAGTGGGGTACATTTGTGAGATTTACTTTACCTTATCACCTAAGGTTGTATTTGCCACCATGGCATTCCATATATCAATTAAAATTCATTTGATCTTATTATCCCAATGACTCAAATCTCAATATGTATCTCACATTTCTAAGAACACATACTCCCAACAGTTAGATCAGTAAATATATTTAAAATTAATATATAACAAATACACGTGTAAAAAATATATATACGTGGACAATAAGAAGATATGCTCTTGAAAGCATATAAGAAATTGTCCGAAATCCACCCACCAGCCCACCCCCGAAAAAAGTTTAAAACAAAAAAAAATCATTTAAACTATAAAAAAAGTACGTAAATTTACGATTTTTAAAAAAGTGCATAACTATATATATAGAAGAAAATTAGATATAAAACTTAAACCTTAAAACCTATTATACCTAGCTAGGGTTGCAAAAGTAGCCACATATTTATACAACCAAATACTAATACAAACACATTCTAACCAAGAGTCGAACCCATGACTATAATCAAAAGTGTACCTCCGTGATTATTTGTCAGCTAATAACTTGGGAACCCCCACCTTCCTTTCTACCATCTATATATACCCACCAAAACTCATCTCTCAAACCAAAAAAAACACAAGCCAAAACTCCCATCCACCACTCTCAAAAAAATGCAACTACCAAGAACTTCTCTCTCACCACCCTCTAAGGTAATTCTTTGCTTTCATTTCTAATAATTCTGTATTTTATTTGGGTCTCTGTGTGATCAAAAGGTCACGGGTTCGAACCGTGAAATCAGTCACTGACAAAGTCATGCTAGGCTGTTTATAATTCACCCCTTGGGGTGCGACCCTTCTCCGGACCCTGCGTGAATGGGGGATGCTTGTACCCTGGACTGTCCTTTTTATTTTATCTGGGTCCAACAGAACTAACCTCTCTTACTGTTGTATCTTATTTCCCAGTTTGCTTAGACTGCCTCGGGTATGTATTTAAATTAGGTTACGAGTTTCTAATTTTTTGTTGTTCAAAAAAATTTAATTTTTTTTTGTAATTTTTTTGGACAGGTACAGAAAATGGTTAGAGGGTTATTTTTTGCAGTTGTGATTATTGGAGTGATTATGAGCAAGTTAGGAGGGGTAAAAGGGAGAAAATTACCGAGGGAGACAGAAGAAGAAGAAGGGTTTGAATACAATGCGATAAGCTGCAGGGGACACAGTGCATCCATCACTGATTTTGGAGGGGTTGGTGATGGAACCACCTCAAACACCAAGGCTTTCCAGGCAGCCGTTGATCATCTCAGGCAGTTCGAATCGGACGGTGGATCTTTGCTCTATGTCCCTCCTGGGAAGTGGTTAACTGGGAGCTTCAACCTCACTAGCCATTTCACTCTCTTTCTTCATAAGGATGCTGCCATCTTGGCTTCTCAGGTTTGTTTGATTTTCCTTTAAGCCAAATATGATGATACTTCGTTTTCACAAAATCTTTTTTACTGGGTCTTCTGGAATCGGCCTTTTTACGGGTAGAGATGTCGGTAGAGATAAGGTTACTTATACCTGGATCTCCTCATATCCCGTAAAAGTGGGATCCACACTGGACCTTACATAATAGTTCTGAGTTTGTAATGAAAGTGCTATTACACATGGACCTTACATAATAGTTAATTAAGTGCTAATCTATTGAGTTTGTAATGGTTTGAGCTAAATTATTGCATGCTGTGAAAGTGTTGCTTCACTGTGTGCTCTCGTGACCCTCTTTTGGACCTTTATAAATTGTTTTTCTCTAATTTGCTTTTTTTATTTTTTTTTGTATGTATGTATGTACACATCACAACAGCCATCCACATAAGAAAAGTACCACCTCTACTATAATATTCGTATGAGGTGTGGTGTGTCTATTAGTGTTCGTCTAGACTCTTGTCTTTTATGAGATAGGGAGCTCAATAGATGGTCCATATTTATCATTGTTTAAAAAAAAGTCAGATTAACTTGGTCAACTGAATTTACTTTGGCTTCAGTTTTGATTCGTACTAGTTTTGGACTACTCAAGTTTTGGTCCGATGAGCTTGTCTTGCAAAGAAGAAAAAGTTTGGAAAGAAAAAAAAATGTTCGGATCACATCGGCTCAATTTCGGTTTCAAATTCACTTTCAGTTAACTATTTCAGTTGAGGATTTAGATTTCAGGTTAATTTTATCAAATCGAGAAATTTCAGGATGTCATGTACAAAAAACGAGTCTACTCGGATGAACTGTCAGACAAGGCCCCATCAGTATAGGAATTGGGTACCTGGACCAGTACTAGAGACCTAGTAAGTGTAGCTTAGTGTTTATGAGGTAATATAATATCATCATTAGTTCTGATAACTACTCTTGATTCGTTTGTTGCTCAAATTTTCAACTAGGCTTCAAATCTACTTGACCTTGAAATCCTGCCACCACTAGTTGGCATCTCCCATTAACAGCATACAGTTTCTGCACACCTAAACTGGTTGAATTTTGATACAATCAATAATTGGGGCTCAAGAAAATAACTAGCCCTATGTTTGAACATGACATGTTGGGTTTTAAGGGGGAAAACAAGTAGTCAATCGGTTAGGAAAAAAGTAAAATGTCGTATTGAACTGTTGTGTTTGTACTTCGTTGCTGCAAGAAATACATGACTTAGGCCTTCCAATTTTGGAGTTTAACAGTAATAACTAACGTTGTCTGTCCAATTTAAATTTATCGACACTAGGCTACACATATCTGATCCATGCCCTTGACATCCTACCTTAGGTAGCACTCTTAGATATCGGTTTCCTCTTAAAAGTGTGCTCCTTCTTTTCGAACAGGACGTAAATGAGTGGCCATTGATTGATCCCCTGCCATCATATGGCCGAGGAAGGGATGCTCCGGGAGGAAGATACAGTAGTCTCATATTCGGTTCCAAGCTCACGGACGTTGTAATAACAGGTACTAATCACTATACTAAGAAATGTTAAACAACATCACACCTTAAGACATTTTCTTTGTCATTGAATTGGAATTAATACTGATGTGGGTGTAATTTGAACCTTAAACAGGAGATAATGGTACAATTGATGGTCAAGGAGCATCATGGTGGCAAGCTTTTAAGAAGGGGCACCTTAAACACACTAGACCTTACCTAATTGAGCTTATGTATTCTGATACCATTCAGATCTCCAACCTCACCTTGATTAATTCTCCTTCCTGGAATGTTCATCCTGTTTATAGCAGGTTAACTACATTTATTTTTGTTTTGTGATTTCATCCACCATTATTTGCTATTTTAAGGGCCTGTGTGTTTGGCATCAGTTTCTGATGTGTTTATAGTAATTATCTGTGATTATGTGTATATAATCTGATGAAAAGGATTTGATGATGACAGCAACATTCTGATCCAAGGCATTACAATCAGTGCCCCTGTGAACTCTCCAAATACTGATGGAATCAACCCAGGTACATAAAATCCTCTCCAAAAGTTATGATCGATTGCGTATTAGCACCTGACAAAATGTGCCATGCCCATGCATGCAACCCAAACTCTGAATAAGACCACCCGATTTTGACCCAATCCCAAGCATTATAGATTCAGAATCTGTCCATAGGAATTGGTCTCTCTGTTCGCATGAGTATTTCCAGAGGTAAAACTGCCTACATGTGGATGTCCCACATGCCGCAAAAGCAGGACCCACACTGGAAGTTACTATTTCCGGCAAGTTTTATCAGGCAAACGCATAGCAAACCCATATATGACCCTAGTTGGAGCCAACCCCAAATTAAACTTAACAAAGCAACTTGTTTGGTCTAAAGGTTTCCACCATAGTGGGAGATTTTGTTAGTGCGTGTAAGAAATTCTGATACCCATCATTGTTTGGCTCCTGCTATCCACAGACTCCTGCACAAACACAAGAATAGAGGACTGCTACATTGTCTCTGGGGACGATTGTGTGGCGGTCAAGAGTGGATGGGACGAGTATGGGATCTCCTTTGGGATGCCCACCAAGCAGCTTGTAGTCCGACGTCTGACGTGCATTTCTCCAACAAGTGCTGTGATTGCACTGGGAAGTGAGATGTCAGGTGGGATCGAGGATGTCAGGGCAGAGGACATAGTGGCCATCAACTCAGAGTCGGGAGTAAGGATAAAGACAGCACCAGGGAGAGGAGGATTTGTCAAGGACATATATGTCAAAGGCATGACATTGCACACCATGAAATGGGTGTTTTGGATGACAGGAAATTATGGGTCACACCCTGATAGTCACTATGACCCTAATGCCCTTCCTACCATACAAAACATCAACTACAGAGACATTGTAGCCGAGGATGTGAAAATGGCTGCCAGACTTCAAGGGATTTCAGGGGATCCTTTCACTGAAATTTGCGTATCAAATGTGACCATATCAATGGCTGCCAAGCCTAAGAAGATTCAGTGGGCTTGCACTGATGTTTCCGGCATTTCAAGTGGAGTCACCCCAAAGCCATGCGACTTACTGGCCGATCAAGGACCACAGGATGCAAGAGAGTGCCAGTTCCCTACAGATACTCTGCCTATCGATGAAATTCAAGTCCAAAAGTGTTCGTATAAGAAACAGTATCTCTGATCAATACTATGTCAGTACATTAGAATGAGAGCTTAACTTCTCATTCTCTTTCATATGTTGTCCCCTCAATGTGACTTTTCAGAGTAGGGACTGAAGGGTTGTATAAGAATTATGAAATCACTATACATGCACCATATATGGTTACTCTTTTGTTCGAGGCTTTACATACGAGCATGTATAATATTGATACTTAACTCTTCACTTTAGACAACCAAAAAAAAAAAAAAAAACGAAATGAGTGAGCCCAAGGTTTATATATGAATTCATGAACAGATTCAAGCAAATGAAACAAAATGGGTCATATGGAGCTAAACATTCTGCACAATACACCAAGACAACTTTCCTCAAGAATTCAGGCAGTCATGAGACATCATCCACGATCTACAATCGTAACTTATAGGTGCATCAAACTCACATTCATCTCAGTCTGCTCATCACAGTTGCTTTTACAAGAACTACAGTCAGTAGAGATCCTAACTTGCTTGATTTTCTATAGAAGCCAGATGGCGAACTTTGTGCCACAAACAGAGTTGTTTTCCTTTTGCAAAAGAGAAGCAAAGGACCATCAAAAACTGCTCCTATCTTCACCTATTAGTCACGGAAGCAGCTAAGCAGGGATGGAGTTAAAACTGCAGGAAATTACTTCTGACGAGAAGAAAACACTTCACACTTGGCCGTTTCATTTCATCTACTGAGTGGGGTCTGAATTGAACTTCACTGACTCCTTCCAAATAAGCTCTTTGACATTGTTTTCTGTCAAAAATGATTGCTCAAAATCGAAATGGAAAGGAGACGAGCAAACGGGCTCATCATTGTTATCATGAAGAGATTCCAAGTACGGGTGGCAAAGTGCTTCGTCCACTGTATAAACAATTAAACATGCAATGAACATTAAAGATGAATAGATTGAAGCAAATTATGAGCCTAGAATTTTCAAGAAGTAAAACTCATGTGTTCTCTTGTACCTGTAATGCGCTTGCTGGGATCAAAGATGAGCATCTTCTCCAACAAATCAACGGCTACTGGAGACATGCTAGGAAACCGGGCTGAGAATTGCTGTTTTGGGTATCGAGGAAGCTCTTTAACATACTTCCGAGCATGATTACCGCGGACAAACCCCAAGCTTGAATCATCAGGTGAACCTATCAACTGTTGAATCCAAGGGAACATAATGGTCAGTCTAATTACTAAGGAAAACCAGATCAGAACGGTCCCACCGCCAATACAGAGGTCTTCTTTTAGTTTTGTTTGAGGGAGGAGGAAGGAAGAGCTTAAGCTTTTCCCTTCTGACCTCTCATGCCATATTTACCATGCAGATTGTCCGTTCCATCAAGGGGCAGAGTTTCTGAAGATAAGCAGCTATCCTACCAATCTCAGGCAGGTTATCTTGCCCAAAATTGTATTTAAATTTTATTATATTTGAATCCTAACAATTTTGCATGATCATTTCTGCTCCCTATTCCCTAGAAGGTTGATTACTAATAACACACAGCAATTACCAACTTATGAGGGCATTAAACTCCCAACTTCAAAGCCCCTCGAAACTAAATCAAAGACTTCAAAACCTCTTCTTGTTAAACAAGTCATCCTAAACTTAACTTCAAGAGAACTTTCTTTAACCAGAGCACCTGTGCCAGAGTAGCAGACCAATTATTATCAAGTCATATGAATTATACCTCAGTGATGAGCCTCAGCTGATGAACGTAATCTTTTCCAGGGAACAAGGGTTCTCTTGTCATAATCTCCCCAAATATACAACCAACAGACCAAACATCAATTGCAGCTGTATACTCTGAACAATTCAGGAGCAATTCAGGTGCCCGATACCAGCGAGTTACAACATACTCGGTCATAAAATCTGTCTCAGTAGTTGTCCTGGCCAGCCCGAAGTCCCCAATCTTGAGGTCACAATTTGCATTTAGAAGCAAATTACTAGGCTTCAGATCACGGTGCAAGACCTTTGCCGAGTGTACATATTTCAGTCCACGTAACAGCTGATATAAGAAGTACTGCAGCATTCAGAAAGTATGTCATTCTCCTGAGCCACTCAAAAGAACTTTAATGACAAGCTGAAGAGTTTTTGGAGGTGACTCTTGTGAAATTATGTGAGCAAAGCAAACATTCTTTCCAGTTATATCTAACTCCTCTAGAATCATATAAGTCAAAGTTTTCATCATAGATAAACACCAAAAAAGCAGCAACAAGACAGACGGGTCAAGTCCTGAGTTGCATCCAATGACATACCTACCTGGCAATGGTCATCCGTCAATGGCTGGTTAGACTGGATAATTTGATGAAGATCAGTGTCCATTAGCTCATAGATTATGTACACATCACTAAAAGCTTCCTTCTTTGGTGGTCGAATGATGTCCTTAATGGCGATAATCTACATCAAGACAACAATTAGTTCAAAATGGGTAATTCCGAATTTACTCTTATGCATCAAGAAACATCAAATGTGTTCCCATTGATCGAACATGCAAGACATCAAACTAAGGACGTGGAGAAAAGGTTGGAAGCATATAAGAAGTATGGCGCGAAAGGAAACATAAAGCAGCCAAACTCACATTTTCATGGTCCATATGGCGAAGAAGTTTTATCTCTCTAAGAGTCCTTTTCGCATCAATTATGTTATCAAATGCTTTGCTAATCTTCTTGATAGCAACTTCTTCGCGTGTTTCTGAGTTAATAGCAGCACTGCAGAGAAAGAATTCTGTTATTCTCAGTCATGTAAACTCAATGTAAATTCGACCTGCTTTGCCTTATAAGCCAAACAAGCAACTTTTTTTCTTTAATATTTGATTATCTATGGAAATTCTAGTTGAAAATTATGTTTAGCATTGAACTACCAGCCAAATGAAAAAGACATCTCAAGAAGTTTTCTAAGACTGAAATCTGTGTAATTTCAAGAATTTATTTCCATAAGCCCCTAGACAAGGAGCTATTCTCAAACAAGACTTGGAGACTTAATTTGCTCAAAATCCAAGTTGAACTAATATATCCAATCCATTGCAACAAGTGGTCAGATAAAACTCATAACCGAATACTGACTATCAGCAATTATGGTATGACGATTTGAATAGCATTCATGCATTGTTCATAATCATAGCCAAATTTTTTTCTAAATAACAAGCACTTTTTTTCTTTTTTTTTATATTGCAAGATTGATACAACCCAACCAATTGAAACAACTCACGAAGCTTTCGGATAGGGAAGAGGAAGTAGTCAAATAAGTGCTGCTCTAAAAAGCAGAACAGGAGCATTTAGCTGACTTCTGGACAGCTGGAAAAGATAGTTCATCCATTTTTATATGAAACTTAGAACCAAAACCAATTCAAAATTCAATGCAGATAAGCCAAGGGGTTGTGGCGTAGTGGTAGCTCATTTCGTCCCTTAACCAATTGGTCAGGGATTTGATCCCTAACCTTTGAGAATGGAGAGCAATTATTGGTCAGCCATTTAGCCTTAAGTGGAGCTCGCGGGACGAGGGATTAGTCACTGTAATCGGCTCTATTTCCAGAAAATCTTCTAACGTTGGAACAAAATAGAAAAACCCACCAAAACCCATTTAAGGTCCCGTTCGGTAAAATTAGCGGTTCAAATAGGGGATAGCAGTGTAGGTAGCGGATAGCTATTCAGGTATCGGATTGCATTTCTAATTTAGCTGTTAGCGGATAGCTGTTTAGCAGAGCAGTTGAATAAAATGTGTTCAGTAAATTTAGTTGTTAAATTAGCTGATTAATGTAAATTGACATGAAAGGATATAGATAATTTTCAAAGATAAATTTTTCAAAAGGTAATTTTTGGTAAAAAAAAATGAAACGCCCCTTTTAAACGTAAAACGTTAATATTATTAATTTTTCAAAAACGCTACTTAAAACACTAAACACTACTTGAAATGCTAGTCAAAACACTGAGTTGCCGAACACTAAAAATTACGTGATAAGTGTATTGACTTAATTAAAACGTCAAACGCTACCCAAAATGTGGTTGCCGAACACACCCTAAGTATGAACCAATAGAAGAAGAACCCACATAAATTTCAGCACAAATTTTCACCACACATAAAATTTAGTAGCAATAATCACAAAAAGAAGGAAGAAAAAGAAGAAGAGATACCAAACAAGGCCATAAGCACCACGACCAATGGGACGAATAGGAGGAACATATTTCGCAGAGACCTCAAATAAGCTTCCATGGAGATTGTACACAACATAATGACCTCCATGTTTAATCTCTCCTTCTATGTTCCCCTCTTCTTTAACTTTTGCTGCTTCTGAACTATCCATTTTCAAGTTTCAATCTCTCTCTCTCTTTCTCTCTCTTCTGTGTCTGGAATTTGGAGATGGAGTTGGGTTGACTCCAACGAATTGGGGGATTTCAATTTCGATTTATAGTGAAAAATTGGGATCTGAATAAAAATAAAAATAGAAAATTTTGTTTGGGTTCGTTGTTTGAAACCCGTTAGAAAACGGACTTCTTGCTGTGGGTTGAACGGGCAAGCCCTTAGCCCTCCATGGGTTCTATTTATTGGGTTAGTCAATAAATTCCTTGAAAAGTTTTTTTTTTTTTTTTGGGGGGGGGGGGGACCCAAAACAAATCTTTGGATTAGGGCTTTCGGGTTTTAAAAAAATAGAATTTTTTTTTGAGAAAAGAAAGGGATAATTTTATTAATCATTATGTGTCATTCGGTATTACAATGTAAATTCGACATTACAAATATAATATTCACTATATAAACAAAATCCTAACTCCGTGACACCTAATTTGATACACTCTGAACGTTCATCTTCATACATAGGTTGTTGCTTCTCAGTAATACAGTCCATTAAAGAAATCCACATATCTGACAGTTTAGTCAATAGATTTGCAGACCTGCTAACCTAATATAGCATTAGTGAAGGAGATATCATTCATACTATGTAAACAAAACTCCATTCGAATTTTGACGGAAAGTTGACATGATGGAAATTTTGACAGAAATTGACGGAAAAACAAAGATTATGACAGTATGTTAGTTTGCATGTTGGAAATTTTGACAGAAATTGACGGAAAAACAAATATTATGACGGTATGTTAGTTGACATGTTGGACGCTTCTTACAACTTTTAGATGAATAAATCCAAAAACAATCAATCGAACAACTAACCACCCTCAGGAACACACCCTAAAATAGAACGAATTCCTCACAATTGCAAAGACTAGATCCATAGTAAGATTTGTAAATCTCATAAATAGGAAGACATCCTAATAAAGGAAAGAAAACACCAACTAAAACGTATAGTACAGTAAACGCAAAAAAAAGACAAAGTCGGAAACAACCAAAAAACGATCGCTCCCGACCTACGTAATATCCGCCAAACGGGTGGGGGGGGGGGGGAAGCAACGCAATGGAGGTTTATGCTTTCTGTGGAGAGGGAGAAAATAAAAAATAGGATTTTGGAATTTTAGAAATTTTGTTGGTCAATTTGATTATCTAATTGTCCGATTTAGAAAATAGAAATCAAGAAAACAAAAGGTATAGGATTTTTGAATTGATATTCAACGTTTTTCCCTATTTTTAGTCTATGAACTCAAATTTAATTTGAGTTTGGTTTTGTTTAATTTATTAAACTCAACATAAACTGGACATCAAACAAAAAGTTTGCATGAATTTTATGCATTGTCCAACTCAACAACAACAACAACAACAAACTCCCAGTGTGGATCCCGCTTTCGCGTGGTCTGGGGATATCCAGCTGTAGGCAACCTTACCTCTACCGGTATTCCTATCCATAGAGAGGTTGATTTCATAAGACCCACAAAACAGTTTTGTGAAAAAAGGTTATAGAGAAAACGGTTGCAAAAACCATTTACCCCAACTCCCATTTGAATTTTACCTAAAAACAGAATTTTAGCCAGCAGTACTACTTTAAATACCATTGTAAATATTTTATCTTCTTGTCACTATGTTACTGTGTTATTTGTTCATAAATGCAACTAAATACGATGAGCAATGGGATAAAATCTATGGAAAATAGTGACATTAAAACACAAAAACATGCACAAAATACAAAACCCATTATTGTTAAAAAAAATAGAATAACATTTTAATCGGTCATTTGATTTTTACTCTATATTTATCTGTGGCAATTTAGACAGAATCCTTGTAAAAAAAATCTAAATTCTCATTCATTTTTTCCTTCACAAAAAAAAAACGCAAAAAAAAAACTCAATTCGGGATTTATTATATGCACTTTCTACAAAAGATTAAAAAATGCATGACATTTGGGGAGACTGGGGACATAACACAATAACAAAGCATATAAGTAACAAGTGATTAAATAAGTTATCTATAAAATATTTTTAAAAATAAAAATTAAATCAAAGAATAACTTGAGATCTGTACTAGTCTTGAAGAGTAACAGTGGTCATATTTAATTATAACATTTTCTCCTAATTTTATATTATTTTTCCTAATTACGAAAAACAACATTCTATCATTAATATATTGAAAAAAATAATGGTAGAAAAAATGTTTGATGATAAACAATACAAAGTCATTCTTTTATTCAGGCTATGTCACATATCAGGCAAATTGAAAAATTAATTTATGAGCATAACATAATTGACCAACGTGGCAACATATTATTTAATTAGATTCTGCCATCTGTCATTCAATCTTTGGCCTTCTTTTTTCTTTTTTTTTCTTCAAATACTACCGCCTCTGACCACCTCCCATGTGAGATTTAAGGCGAAATTGGTCAAGATTTCTCCTTTTCTTCTAGACTGGACATCTACTTCTTTACCCCCCCCCCCCAGTAGACCTTTGGTGGATAATGTACTCTACACAAGAAACTTGCATCATCATTATTTAAGAGGCAAAAACAAAAAAATAAATATAAATAAAGACAGCTGAATGATGATCAATACAAGAATTTATAATTTGTGAAGTAACTGACTACCTAATTTTTATTTTAAATTCATGGGAGTTTATAGTCCCGTTTGACAAATAACTGTTAACTGTCAGCTGCTAACTGTTTATATTAGCTATTAACTGTTAACTGCTTGAATTGGCTGTTTGTATTAGCTGCTTGAATTAGCTGTTTGTAGAAAAACTGTTTGATGAAATTAGCTAATTCCCCAAAAAGCTCTTCCAAATAGCTAACCAAATTAGCTTTTTTAAATTAACTTTTTGGACCCCAAAAACTATTCTACCTAACACTCAAATTAGTTTTTTGACTAAGTCAAACAGCTAATTTTGGTTTAAAAAAATTCTTTTTAGCCAAAAAATTATGTACCAAACACCCCATATAATCTCAGGAGCCCTTTGAATACTTCAAAGAGTTTGCACATAATACAATACTAAGTGATATTTCAATAGAGGCCACTTGATAATTACTAATTTATAATGTTTAGAGTCCTTTACCAAGTCCCAAATATGAAATACCTATTATATTCAAACATACACGTACATATATGAGTACACACACAGATATATATATGTATATATACATGTGTGTGTGTGTGTGTATATATATATATACATACATACATACATATATATATGTATATACATATATATATATA
>JACYFF010031956.1:1012752-1062237 GCA_017589665.1 Selenicereus undatus | reverse complement strand
TATATATATATGTGTGTGTGTGTGTGTGTGTGTGTGTGTGTGTGTGTGTGTGTGTGTGTGTGTGTGTGTGTATATATATATATATATATATCACTCGGTGAGATGAAATGAGCTTTTCTCAATCACGGATGAGAGAGGTGGTTACAAATTTAATTCCTAAAAAAATGTAGGATTGCCCAAATTTGAGTTGAAAAGTAATTGATCCTTTCAAATTTGGATCGTCATATACATTGACACCATTGTGTAATTCGTGTATCAAACGTTGACAAAAAAATAAAATAAAATTATATATTAAACTCATTAGGTCACATGAGCCTTTTTCATTTATTCAGATCATGAAGTCATGAATTATAAATCCAATTGAAATATAGCCCAAAATTACAGAAAAATATTTTACTTTAATTCACTATAAATTCAGCTAAAAGATAGCCCAAAATTACCTTTTTTGTCTATCTAGATTATTTTTTTTTTTGTTCATCCATGGATAAAGATTTAAATTCAAAACCACTTGATTATTGAAGTTTCCAGCTCCCAACATACTTGGGCCTCATGTTTCTTAAAGCTAATCCAGCCCAATAAGGAAGCTTCAGCCCAAGTAATTGCCTTCCCTCTACCCAACCCAAGCTAACAACAAGACCCAGGCCCAAGAGTTCTGAAATTCCTTTTTTTTTTTGGTTTTGAAAAAAGCCACCGCAACAAAAAACCGAAAATAGAAAAGAAAAAAGGGAAATAAAAAGGAGATATATCTGGAAAGCGCGAAAAAGATTCGATAAGCTTCTGAAACTTCCTACACCTTCGGGAAGTTGCCCGCCATTATCACACCTTCCAAGCTTTTCTTCTCTCTCTCTCTCCTACCTTCTCACACACGGTATATAAATCTCGGCATTCTCCTTCTCACTCATCAGAAACGCATTCGATCACCTGCTTCGATTCTAGAGTGCTCGGTCGTATTCCTCTCTGCTAATCGTTGATTTTGATCTTCCATTCTCTGTTGTTTGATCGCTATCGAGAATCAGTCGAGGTTCATCAATGGCGGACGTTGAGATGGCCAATGAGAAAGAGACTTTCGCTTTTCAGGCGGAGATCAACCAGCTTCTTAGTCTTATCATCAACACTTTTTACAGTAACAAGGAGATTTTCCTTCGTGAGCTCATCAGCAATGCCTCTGATGTAAGACTCTCTCTCTCTCTCTCTTCAAATTTTGATTGTGTTTGGCTGATTTTTGATCGGTTTGTGTAGGCGTTGGATAAGATTCGATTCGAGAGCTTAACTGATAAAAGCAAGCTCGATTCACAACCGGAGCTCTTCATCAGAATCGTGCCGGACAAAGTAAACAAGACTCTATCAATCATCGATAGTGGAATCGGAATGACCAAAGCAGGTACTCTGTTTTACTTAAATTTCTCTTTAGTTCAAAATTGTTTGATTTTCGATGTTTCAATCGATTCGACTTCGTTTAGTTATTTGATTATGCTCCTTTGTTTTCTTTCTCCTTTTTATTGGGGAGATTTGTGATGTTTGAATTTGTTCAACTGATGAAATTTGATCATCGTGATTTCTGATCAAGTTATATTCGCTGTGAGTTAATAGAAATGTTTTATGGCTTCGACATGATCAAATTTGGGGCAGATTGATCAACATGATGAATTTCTTACTTGTAATCAACTTGTTCAATTGGTGTAAATCAGATCCACTAATCAGGTCACTTATTTACTAAAATGATTTTGCCATTATGACGCTGATATCATCATATAAGCGGTTGTGAATGAAGCTGAGTACTGCCTGAGGAATTTCTGATCGTTCTTTCCTAGTTCCTTTGTTTAATTCTTTGCCTCATGTTGAAATTTGTAATTTCTGAGTCCTTTAAGCAAGAATTCAAACAAATTAAACAATTAACTGGAGTCATCATTTCTAACTTTGGTATGAAATTTGAATTTGAAATGCTCAGATCTAGTGAACAATTTGGGAACGATTGCGAAATCTGGGACGAAGGAGTTCATGGAGGCTCTGCAAGCAGGAGCAGATGTGAGCATGATTGGCCAGTTCGGTGTCGGGTTTTACTCGGCGTATTTGGTCGCTGATAAGGTGGTGGTGACAACCAAGCACAACGATGATGATCAGTACATTTGGGAGTCTCAAGCTGGTGGGTCTTTCACCATTACCAAAGATGTCAGTGGAGAGCCCTTGGGTAGGGGTACTAAGGTCACCCTCTACCTCAAGGAAGACCAGGTAATCTATCCTGTCTGAACCAATTTATTCAGCTGTCTTTTATTGCTTTCACTGTGGAGTATCATGCAATCAATGGTTCCTAAATTTAGAGTTGAAAATGTATTCTGATCACGTGTTATTCAAAGTTAAGATTGTGTGTACCAAGCCCTTCATAGCATATATGAGCGCTACACAACATCGAATTTTGGCGTGGAGTTGGATGTGAACACACAAGCATACCCAATGAAAATCCAAGGATTTGCAACCCAAGATAAAAAGACAAAGCAGATATGGAGATGCGGGGTATACCTCTCACATGCTAAGCGAGCGCTCTACCATCTGAGCTACATCCCCTGTGCATGTTGTTAGCTTTTGGTGAATAAAGATCAATCTTCTATCAAATCTTTTTGTTGCATTGGTGTCTTTCTCTTTTGCTCTCAGAAAGTTGCAAAGTCAGTACAGTATATTGTTAAAATTGTTAGTGACCGAAGGTGCCTGTTCTGTAGAGAGGGATGGAGCCAGACAAATGATGTGGCTCTATCAAGCTAATGTGTAGCTATGTATAACTATGTCATAGTTACTTACTAGAATTCCATATGATTTAATTCTTGCAGCTTGAGTATTTGGAGGAGAGGAGGATTAAGGATCTTGTGAAGAAACACTCTGAGTTCATCAACTACCCTATCTATTTGTGGGTGGAGAAGACTATTGAAAAGGAAGTTAGCGATGATGAAGAAGAAGAAAAGAAGGAAGAAGAAGGAGCTGTCGAAGACGTCGATGAAGAAAAGGAGAAGAAAGGCAAGAAGAAGAAGGTTAAGGAGGTGACCCACGAGTGGCAATTGATTAACAAACAGAAGCCAATCTGGCTCAGGAAGCCAGAAGAGGTGACGAAAGAGGAATACTGCTCATTCTACAAGAGCCTAACTAATGACTGGGAGGACCCTCTTCAGTGGAAGCACTTCTCAGTTGAGGGGCAGCTGGAGTTCAAGGCGATTCTGTTCGTCCCAAAGAGGGCACCATTCGATCTCTTTGATACCAGGAAGAAACTAAACAACATCAAACTCTATGTGAGGAGGGTGTTCATTATGGACAACTGTGAAGAGTTGATTCCAGAGTATCTCAGTTTTGTCAAGGGAGTGGTCGACTCTGATGACTTGCCACTGAACATCTCTCGTGAGATGCTGCAACAAAACAAGATTCTCAAGGTCATCAGGAAAAACCTTGTGAAGAAATGCATTGAGATGTTTAACGAAATCGCAGAGAACAAAGAGGACTATGTCAAATTCTACGAAGCATTCTCCAAGAACATCAAGCTGGGTATTCATGAGGACAGCCAGAACAGGGCAAAACTCGCTGAGCTACTGAGGTACTACTCAACAAAGAGTGGTGACGAGATGACCAGCTTGAAGGACTATGTAACCCGAATGAAGGAGGGCCAGAAGGATATCTACTACATCACTGGTGAGAGCAAAAAAGCAGTTGAGAACTCACCTTTCCTCGAGAAGCTCAAGAAGAAAGGCTATGAAGTCCTTTTCATGGTGGATGCTATTGATGAGTATGTTGCAACACAGCTGAAGGAGTACGAGGGGCACAAACTTGTATGTGCTACAAAGGAAGGGCTGAAGATCGAAGAGACTGAGGAAGAGAAGCAGAAAAAGGAGGAGAAGAAGAAGTCCTTCGAGAACCTCTGCAAAGTGATCAAGGACATCTTGGGTGACAAAGTTGAGAAGGTGGTGGTATCCGACAGGATAGTCGACTCACCATGTGTTCTTGTGACCGGGGAATATGGATGGACAGCCAACATGGAGAGGATCATGAAGGCTCAAGCTCTGAGAGACACTTCAATGAGTGCTTACATGTCCAGTAAGAAGACTCTGGAAATCAACCCCGATAATGGAATCATGGAAGAGCTAAGGAAGAGAGCTGAAGTCGACAAGAATGACAAATCCGTCAAGGACCTTGTCCTGCTGCTCTATGAGACTGCTCTCTTAGTCTCAGGTTTCAGCCTCGAAGACCCCAACACCTTCGCTGCTAGGATTCACAGGATGCTGAAACTCGGGCTGGGCATCGATGAGGAAGAGACAGGCGGTGATGAGGAGATGCCACCACTTGAGGAAGGCCAGGCCGAGGAGAGCAAGATGGAGGAAGTCGACTAAGAGGTCTTTGGTAATTGCATTGCAGGAAATGAAGTGTGCGTCCAAACAATTCGTAAGTCTTTTCACTAGAGTCTCTTTTATCAGCCTGCGAACTATTATGAGTCATTCAGTCATAGTGTGTTTTACTTCTCGTCTTCTGTTTCATGTTTTGTAAATGTTCTAGCATATACTGCACCTGTCTGTGGTAAGTAAAATGTTTCGATGATTAGCAATAATATTTGCTTGATTGTAATGCCTGCCGTATGCTTCTCCCTTTTTTCTTTGCCATATTCTCCAAATTTATCTTGTGTTTAAGAGACGCAACTCTAAAGTTGTGTCTAAGAAAAATGGTTGAAAAAAATGAAACAGCAGTAAGTATTTAGCCTAGAGACACGATTGCGAGAAATTCACAAATCAAATGAGATGAATAAGTGAATTTAAAATGAATTCAAGGTACATGGCTGATGATGAGAGACATCCTCCAATTCTACGTCTCAAAAATCAAAGAATGGTAATGGTTCTCAAATTGAGAATGATTCTTCTGAACAACCCAAACTTCAAGATTTGCAAAAATTGACGACTTCTTATGGGAGATTCGAGCTTGTTGGTCCGCCTCCAAATCTGCCAGCCCCACGCCCAAAGGCTGGCCTTCCACTGGGACCCTGGAAGCATGTAAGAAAGTATTATGAGCACACGGCTCTTTGTTTGTGAAACACATAAGAGTATAACATCTGTGCAGGACAGTGTAGTGATAAAGAGCGAACATAGAGGTACTCTCTACATGGTGCAATGCGATTGATAGAGATCCACACACATGCCACTATCGACTGCACAACATTGCACTCTGAACAGTCTCTAATAGCTATCTTTGACGCTTAGAGATGTTGTGGACACATATAGTTCAACAAAACATGACTATTAGTAGGAGACTGCAGAAGTATGGTGTAGCACATCTTATGCAGTCAATAATCAAACCACCGAAGAATTATGCGGCTGCACAGAGAGAACATCTTGCCATGAGGCCGTGACAATGTTCATCCAAGTCAGGTATGTAAACGCTCGTGATTTGACTTGATCAGTCTTGGTCTAGATCCATCAAGGGCAAGGCATAAGAGGAAAATAGTCACGATAGCGATATGCTTGTGAAAGGTTTGGGTTTCAAGGATTACAACGCTAGCCAAGCGAAAGTATTCTTCAGCCAAGCAGAAACTAGTGTTGAACTTTCCAGATGTGTTTCATTCATTAGCATATACTTCTAATAGGAGCACTCAAATCTCTTCCATTAGCTTATGCACTCAGAAATATACTGACGAGAAAATCTGTGAACACTTATGACAGAATAGTCAATTTTCACCACAAACAAAACAAGAACAACAGCATATAAATGAATATGATCTACATGTAACAAATGAACAAAATAGCACTGACCAGCGTTTGACAAGCAACACTTACCCCAAAAGATGGTCTGTAGTCGGCAGGAGCACCACCCTTATCACCGATGTCACCTGGGCCACGAGGACCACCACGGTAGCCATCACGATCACCAAATCTGGGCCTCTCACTGTCAAAGCGTGCTGGTCCGCTGGAATAATCAGGTCAGGAAACAACCATCATGCTTGTGAACTCAAAAAACATACAGTAAACACAGCTAAGATATACACTATACTGTCATCTTTGTTACAATTGAAAATCAAGTAGTATTTTTGTTTTCCTTGGGGGGGGGGGGACTAGCAATGAAATGGAAATCACCGTGGACCAGGTGGGCCTCCAAGCGGCCTCCCAGCAGGCTTGACCTGCTTCTTCAAGGTGGCAGGGACAATCTCCGATGGAAGGTTGAGATAACCACGGAGAAATTCGATACCCTCATTAGTCAAATACCAGTAGTAGTGCATCCAAGCAAAAGTCTCCCTCACATACTCCTTTGATTTAAAGCTCTGCATCAGCTTGATCACTTGCAGATTAGGGACATCCATGTCGGGATGCTTCGCCAAGTTATAGTCTTTCTTAGCATGGCAAACTCCCTCTGACAGAGAAAGCAGACGTACAAATCACTAATATAGTGGTCAATATAATCAACTCATTGAAGCATTTCTATAGATTGTCTGAAAGGCAGCTCGCACACTGACGACAAAAACAAAAACGCATTCATGGAGGCGTAATGCATTATTATCAGCCAATTGTCCACAAAAGTCACAGGTCTAAACAAAAAAGGGGGAGGGAAACCAATCTACCTCCATCGTTCTTGATAATCTCCATATCCCCACAACCTAATCTGATCTAATTGGATGCTCATTTCTATTAGCATTGTTAAAACATCACTCTTCCCAAATTTCAAAATTGACCACTAAACTAGGGTTTATTCAACAAATTACAATTCAACATTACAACTGATCTTTTGATTCAGATGAAAGACGAGGATAAATCAAATACCTTGGAAGAGATACTTGCAGATCTCACGACGGTTTCTCTCAGGGATGATCTGCGAGTAAAACCACCTCAAAGTGTTCAAAATTATTGATCAAAAAATCATCCATGAAACATTACAGAACAACAAAACGCAGAGAGAGAGAGAGAGAGAGAGAGAGAGAGAGAGGGAGTACCATTGCGATCGAAATGGAGGATCAAAGAGCAGAGAATTAGCGAAAGAGGTCGGGTTAAAATTTCAGATATAAACCCTAGCTTTTAATTTCAAATTTTTTGTTAAATCGTCCGAGATTTTGTCGCCAGTTTTTAGCAGGTTTTAGTTGGGACTTTTTCCCACTCTTTTATTAAAATTGAACATTTTGCATACAATAACAACTTTTAGTGTAGATCCTACTTTTACGGGGGATGGAGATGCAGTGTATTTCTTATTGGACACTTAGTTATTACAAATTTGTGAATAATATAACCTCATAATAAACTTTTATGAGATGGTTAGGGTAATATTTATGATAAAATGTAAATACAGTAATGGACTAATATAATATAATAATATCTTACTATAAATTTTCGTAAGATGGTATCATCGAAGAGGACAGACTACTGTATTCGGAACGCTTTTGTTACTTTTTTATTGGTGGTCTATTAATTATTTGCCAATTTACCAACTCTAAAAAAACAAGCATATGTTAGATATACGGTAGAATATTCCACAACAACAACAACAACAACAACAACAAGCTCCCAGTGTGGGTCCCGCTTTCGCGGGGTCTGGGAAGATCCAGCTGTAGGCAACCTTACCTCTACCGGTATTTCTACCCATAGAGAGATTGATTCCATAAGACCCACAAAACACTTTGAGAAAACGGTTTATATAGAAAACGGTTGCAAAAACCCAGTAGCCGAGTGAGGGAGAGAGAGGGAGAGAAAAGGGTCCGGAGACATACCTCAATCCACCAGGGGCGCTTTGTGCCGTCATATCCCATAAGAAGCATGACCTGCAAGCAAGCAAACCAAAAAAAGAAGATACCTTAATCATGCCCCACCCCCCCTAAGCTACTATCTTCTACGGAGCAGGACCCCTACAATCGGATACCTTAATCCTGTCCCGCCAGAGCCTCCTATCCTAAGCCATATCCTCCGTCAGACCCACAACTCTCAGGTCCTCTCTAACTACTTCTTCAAGTCTCTTCTTCGGCCTACCCCTCCCTCTCTTTCCACCGGGGGGGGTTGATCTTCTCACACCTTCGCACAGGGGCGGCCACACTTCTCCTCTTCACGTGGCCGAACTATCTGAGTCTGGATTCCCTCATCTTCTCCTCTATGGGGGCCACTTCTGCTAAGTCCCTGACCACTTCATTCCTAATTTTATCCAATCTCGTAAAACCACACATCCACCTGACCATCCTCATTTCAGCTACCATCAACCTTTGGACCTGCGTCTTTTTTGGAGGCCAACACTCTGATCCATAGAGAACAACCGGTCTAACTACCATACGATAGACTTTGCCTTTCAAACCCACGGGCACTCTCTTGTCACACAGAACCCCCGACACTGACTTCCACTTTTGCCAACCCGCTCTAATCCGGTGGCTTATATCCTCGTCAATGTCTCCATTCTGCTGGATGATTGAACCGAGATACTTAAATTTAGCGACCTTCGGTATTGCCCTCCCATCCAGTACGATTTCTCCCCCCTCTTCTATCCTCCCGCTGAAAACAGCAGTGGAGGTATTCCGTCTTCGATCTACTCAACCGAAAACCCGTAGCCTCCAGCGTATGCCTCCACCTCTCCAACCTGTCATATACCCCCTGCCTGGTCACATTGATAAGAACGATGTCATCTGCAAATAACATGCACCAAGGCACCTCGTCCTGTATTTCTCTCGTGAGTTCGTCCAGCACTATAGTGAAAAGAAACGGGCTTAAAGCGGAGCCCTGATGCAGGCCCAAACTAATGGCAAAGTCATTTGAGACCCCTCCCGGAGTCCTAACACTCGTCCGTCCTCCCTCGTACATATCCTTAATAACACGAATGTACGCGGGTGACACCCTTTTCTGTTCCAAACACTTCCACAAAACCCCCCTCGGAACTCTATCATACGCTTTCTCGAGGTCAATAAACACCATATGTAAATCCACCTTTTTGTCCCTGAACAGGCCCATGAGCCCTCGGAGGAGGTAGATCGCTTCAATGGTCGTCCTGCCTGGCATGAAACCAAATTGGTTCTCTGAAATCTGAACTTCTTCACGCAGCCTTCTCTCAATCACCCTCTCCCACAGCTTCATAGTGTGGCTGAGCAGCTTGATGCCCCGAAAGTTATTACAGTCTTGGATATTCCCTTTGTTTTTGTACAGTGGGATGATCGTGCTGGCCCTCCACTCTGTGGGCATCTTGGCGGTCCTGAAAATAACATTGAAAAGCTCCGTGAGCCACTCTAGACCCACTTCCCCCATATACTTCCAAATTTCCACTGGTATCTTATCCGGGCCCAAAGCCTTCCCCTTTGCCATCTTCTTTAAGGCATCCCTAATCTCTTCCTTTGTTATCCTGACGCCCACCCGAGGATCGCTACACTCTCCGCTCCTGCTACCGTCGTCTCCCCCCACGTCCCCATTAAGGAGTTTAGCAAAGAACCTTTGCCATCTTTCCTTAATTTCAACATCCTCAGTCAACACCTTACCCTCTTCGTCCTTGATACACCTTACCACTCCCAAATCCCTAAACTTCCTTTCCCTCGCCCTAGCCAGTCTAAAAACCTCCTTTTCTCCCTCCTTCGTCCCCAAACTACGGTACAATCTATCAAACGCCTGGCTCTTTGCCATTGCCACCGCCTTTCTGGCTGCCTTCTTGGCCGCCTTGTATCCAAGTTTTTTTTGCTCCCTCTCGCCCTCCGAACTGCTGCTCATGAACTCCGCATAAGCCTCTTTTTTTGCCTTTACCTTCTCTTTTATCTCTTCATTCCACCACCAAGCGCCCTCCATCCTGTTTCCGCATCCCCTGGAAAGACCTAGTATTTCCTTAACCGACCTTCGGATGCAAACCGCCACCGCATCCCACATCGAGTCAGCGTCTTCTGCCATCCTCCAAGCTCTCTCCTCAGCTATTCTTTCTGCAATTAACCCCGCCTTCTCCTTTGTGAGGGTCCACCACTTAATTCTGGGTTCTACGGCTCCCCTCTTCGCCCTCTTTGGATATTTGAACTCTGCATCTAAAACCAGCAACCTATGTTGAGTTCCCAACAGCTCACTGGGAATCACTTTGCAGTCTTTGCATGATCTCCGGTTTTCCTTCCTCGTTAGGAAGAAGTCAATCTGGGTCTTGCCAGAACTGCTCTTGAAGGTCACTAAGTGATCCTCCTTCTTCTTGAATAGGGAGTTGACCACCAACAAATCATAGGCCACCGCAAAGTCCAGCACCGAGACCCCGCCTGCATTTCTCTCTCCGAAACCGAAGCCCCCGTGGGTCCCATCATAGCCCGTTGCCTCAACGCCGATATGACCGTTAAAGTCTCCTCCTATGAACAGTTTCTCGCTCTGAGGTATCTCCTGGATGACCTCATCTAGATCCGCCCAGAAGAGCCTCTTAGTTTCCTCCGGCAGGCCTACCTGGGGCGCATACACACTCACCACGTTCACGAAAACTGAACCCACCAAAACCTTAATGCCCATAATCCGGTCGCTCTTACGCCTCACTTCGACCACTTGGTCCGCCAAATCCTTCACAACTAAGATGCCAACTCCATTTTTCTCCTTGGATGACCCCGAGTACCAAAGCTTGTACCCATCCACCTCTCTAGCTTTCGCCCCAACCCACTTCGTCTCCTGGACACACGCTATGCTAATACTACGCCTACGCAGAGACTTAACTAATTCTATCGACTTACCCGTAAGGGACCCAATATTCTAGGACGCTAGCCGTACCTTCCGCAACCCTAACCCCCTCCTAACCCCAAAGCTCCCCGGAGAATATTCCACCAAATCCTATTTGTGTTATGTATATTATTAACTAGTAGGTTCATATAATGTGAATGCATCAAATTTGTGAGTGATGTAGTCTCACAATAAACTATTATGAGATGATTAGGGTAATATTTATGATAAAATGTGAATGCAGCAATTGGCTAATGTAATATAATAAAATCTTAGCATATATAAATTTTCATGGGATTTTATTGGTGGCCCATTAGTGGACAATAACTTACCTACTCTCAAAAACATGCATGTGTTAGATACATGGTAGAATATTTCAACAAATCTTATTTGTGTTATATTATTAAATAATTAACTAGTAGGTTCACATAATATATAATAATAGGACTATAGAAACGTTTCTTGCTTTTCCTTAACCCCCTATAAAAAAGGAAAAAAGAAAACCAAGACAAGTCATGAAGTCAATCTCTCTTTCTACTTGCTATCGCATTTGGTCTTCCCTTTGATTTTATGAGGTGGTGTCCACGTGAGTGTGTATGGATGATAATGTTAGAATGGTCAAGATGTTAATCATATGCGTTTGACAGGATTAAGGTATCTTCTTTTTTTTGGTTTGCTTGTCTGCAGGTCATACTTCTTCTGGGATATGACAGCACAAAGCGCCCCTGGTGGGTTGAGGTATGTCTCCGGACCCTTTTCTCTTCCTCTCTCTCCCTCACTCGGCTACTGGGTCTTTGCAACCGTTTTCTATATAAACCGTTTTCTCAAAATGTTTTGTGGGTCTTATGGAATCAATCTCTCTATGGGTAGAAATACCGGTAGAGGTAAGGTTGCCTACAGTTGGATCTCCCCAGACCCCGCGAAAGCGGGACCCACACTGGGAGCTTGTTGTTGTTGTTGATGATTATCATTATGTGTTTGACAAAACTATGAAATTTTGAATGAATTGTTGTTGAAAAGATGGGGAAAAAAATCCTCAATATTAAACCTCAGTATAAAAGTTACTTTCAAAATAAGCATAAAAGTTAGTATATATGTTATAGACATATGGAATTCAATTAAAACTCTGATTTACTCATTTCATCGACTTTGACAATTTAGTCGTGATCTCCCATCAGCAATATTAACAAAAATTTTGTTGAAATCAAAATTTCTGTCAATTTATACAGAGACCAAGTAATTGTATGGAGGTACATCAGCGTTTCAAACGTGAAGTGTAATAAAAATACATGCGATAGAATTTCTATTAAGATTTTCTTTGCCAGGTCTACATTTGTATTGTATTATATATTTGGTTGACTTGATACTTCATTCGTTTTAACCTTATTGAAAGTATTGTAATGAACTTTGAACGAGACAATTATAACTAATATAGTTTTGGTTGATACAAATAATCAAACACATGTCCAAATCAATCGGCTTTGTTTTGACTAACTGAATTATACTTTTATATGCTGATCGGTCGTAATTTTGTCAATTACTTTTTATTTTTAGCATGATAGTAAGTTTTCATTCAAAGTAAAAATTAAATAATTACGTATATATGCATAATTTTGACCAAAATTTCAAACTTTCTTCTATTTACTATAACTTTACAAAAGTAAAAGTAAGCTACTCCCTTGAAAAAATGAGAGAAATCAAATATTCTATGATCCTCAAAAGATTTTCATATTGATGTGGACATAAAAAAAAAAAAAAAGGAGAAGCCAATATTATTGGCAAATGGAAACAAAGTCTAGAACCAGGGGAGTAGACCCACACCCAGTACAACATGGGTGACTGACAATCATGAACATAACAAAAGGGGCTTGGGTTTGGACCACTGACAATCCAAATCACCTGGGATAAAGGCCCGCCTATGGGGCCGCGATCACCGTTCATTGAAAAGCGTCTCCACCGTCCTTACGTGTTGACGTTGCACACTATCCAACCTCTTCTCTTTCACTCGGTCAAGTCAAGCCTGGTGTCAATTAACATTATTATTATTGTTTTTGTGTTCCTTTTTTAATTTAAATTTATTTTTTGTACTTTTAATGGTTTTATTTGTTTTTTTTTTAAATCTGACATTCCACCAACGCCGTCTCTCAAAAATCTGTTAAAAATTGATTAGAAATCTATTTAAAAAGTATTGCCAAAAAAAAAAAGAATATATAAGAAAACAAAAGGGAAAAAAACAAAGACCGACGGGTGCTGCGGAGCTCTGCACCTTGCCATCAGCCACTTTTACTTGCCAAAATTGCCCCTTTGTTAAGTGTTTAAATTAGGTAATATTGTTTGTATGACCTAGTCACAAAAAGATTGTAGGAAAATCCAACCGGAAAGAATAGTTATAAATTAATAAAATTACTATAGACTACTCTATTGAATAAAAAATTTACGAGCTCGCTAAACTTTAAATGAGTTGAGCTAATGAACTTAGCTAGTGAGTTTAGAAACAAATATCAGAGTTTGGATGATTAAAGTTTATATGCAAAAGTAGTTACTTTTATAACTGCAGTTGACAAACATACTGCCATAACAATAAAGTGTGTTTTTGCCTTCTAATCCTGTGTTTCTCTTCTTTTTCATTGTAACGATCCGGACCCCCTCACGGGCTGCGGACAGTTACCAGAAACCACTTCAAGGATCATCGACTGACCCCACAAATCACCACAAGCCTTTCCGGCGTGCTTCGTCCTCGCTCACATGCTGCTTGATAAACTTTTCAAGAGGTCACCCATCACAAGATTACTCCTCAGCAATCATGCTTAACTATGGAGTTCTTAAGAGTGAGCTTCTCGAAAAGAAAGATGCACATTTTTTTTTGAGAAATTCACTCTTAAGAACTCCACAGTTAAGTGTGCTTGTTGGGGAGCAATATTGGGATGAGTTACCTCTTGAAAAGTTTCCTAAGTAGCGTGTGAGCGAGGACGAAGCGCGTCGGAAAGACTTGTGGTGATTTGTGGAGTCAGTCGATGATCCTTGAAGTCGTTATTAGTAAGACTAGCGACCGATAGAGGTCGGGGCGTTACAGATGGTATCAGAGCCGATCCGCGACCGTGAACTGCGCCAGTGGATAAAGAGCCCATGGGCAGTCACCTAGCGGGGGTAAAGATATTGGGTGTGGACCGACGGTCAAGAAGACTCGTAAGTCGGTCGGTTAGTGAGGCACAACGAGGACGTTGTGCGCTTTAAGTGGGGGTGATTGTAAGACCCCTAGTGTGACTTAAAAAGATCGAAATGATTACTTATATCATCAAATGTGCACATTTCTTTCCGAAAAATCCACTCTTAAGAACCCCACAGTTAAACGTGATTGTTGGGGAACAATCTTAGGATAAGTGACTTCTTGGGAAGTTTTTCAGGCAACGTGTGAGCGAGGATGAAGCACTTCATAAAGAGTTGTGGTAATTTGTGGGGCCAGTCAATGATCCCTGAAGTCGTTATTAGTAAGACCAACGACCGAGAGGGGTCGGGGCATTATACTCATGCATTTTTTCATTTGCTCATGTCATTTGCAGTGTTAAAGTATTTGCACAACTTACACAACCTTATACTGTTGGCTTTATTGCACATTGACCTATGATACCAGCAACCCCTCAAACTATCATTAACGAGAATATTAAGATCGTCATATGACTACACAAATTAGACATATTCACCAATCATTTTATATTTATTTGAGAATCTCATTATATAATCTAAACTTTAAGAAGCAAGATTCATATTTGAATCTGAAAAGGTAAACTTTTATCCGACTCATAAAGAAATCAAATTTGGACTCATAACTTTCATTCAACTCCAAAAGAAATAAATTTAAATAAATCGAACTTGAACTTGATTCTATCGAACTCGCCAAGTCACGAGCCAAATCCAAACCGAAATACTAACTCATGAGTCGAACTTTGAGCTTGAGAAGTCCCGTCCGGCTCGAATTCACCCCTAGTTGCAACTTACAAGTAAATTCGAGTTAGGTTGTGTTGCCATCCTTCCTTTGAAGTTGAACAAGTCAAAGCAAGAAACACAACACAAATGCGAGGAAAAGGGCAATTTAGGGAACACACAAAATAGATGAGAAGAGGAGAAGGCCGGTAGCTGCCAATTCAGCTTTCAACAAGACCAAGAAGAAGATTAGGAGAAAAAAACAAAAAAAAAAACCCCTCAAAATAAAATAAAAAAAACAAACGGTCGTTGGCCTCAAAAGGCAAGCTTGACCATCAACTCCCCAAAACACTGGACCCCACCACCCCCTCCACACAAACAATCACCCACAAAAAAAAAAAAAGAAATTCATTCATTCATTCCTTTCCTAACTTAACTGTCAACCGTATACTTTTTCTCCATAACCCCCCCTCCACCTCCTCTCTCTCTCTTCATCTCTCTCTGTTGTCTTCTCTTCTTCATCCGCCCTGTCTCTCTCCCTCTCTCTCTAAGAAAATCACTTTATCTCTCTAAAAAACCCAATCAAGATCATCAATCAATCATCAATCATCAATATTCATCATGTGGGCAGGGGCAGAAAATCAGGGAAACTTCCTGGGTCGGATAAGTATCCGTCGAAACCAGGTGGCATCAATGGAGCCCGATACTCACGTTGAAGATCTCGATCAATTTCACAAGTTAATCTCCGATAAATTCTCTCACCTCTTAACGGACTACCCCCACCACCACGACCACGACGGCGACGCCACCCCTTCCGCCCCCGGCGATGCCTTCTTGTCCACCGCGTGGGTCAGGAAGCTTCTGGATGCGTTTGTGTCGTGTGAGGCGGAGTTCAGGGCGGTGTTGTTGAACGGTAGGGATTTGGCCCAGATTGTTAAGCCTCCCCTTGACCGTTGGATTCCGGATCTTTTTGATAGGGTGGTTAAGGCGCTGGATGTTTGTAATGCGGTTACTCATGGGGTTGAGGCGATTAGGTTTATGCTTCATCAGGCTCAGATTGTTGCTTCTGCCCTTGAACAGAGGCCATTTACTGAGGGACAGGTACTATAATTTTTTTTTTTTGGGGGGGGGGGCGCTTTTTGGAGAGCCTTTGGGGTTGAATTGGGGGGGTTTTTTTTTTTTTTTTGAATGATTTGTTTCCGAATGGGTATTTGGGAAATTTGTCAATTTTGAGGGGAATTGGGGATTTGTTCATGTGTTTTTTTTTTTTATTTTGATGATTTGTTCCCAAATGGGTATTTGGGGAATTTGTCAATTTTGAGGGAATTGGGTGTTTTGAGCATCTATTTTGAAAAGGGTGTGCTTAATTTTGAAATTTGGTTTCAAATCATAGATTGACTTCTTCTTCTTTTTTTTTGGGGGGGGGGGGGGGGAATCGGTACAGGAACATAAGATGAATTTTATTGAAAATGTGAGAAATTTTAAGTCAAATTTACCATTTTGAGATCCAATTTGAAAGGGGTGTGCTTGATTTTATGAATTTTTAATTTGATTTGGACAAAAAAATACCTAATTTCACAACTTGAATTCAAATGGGTAGTCCTTCAATTCTCATAATTTTGCATCAATTGGCTTTTTTTTTTTGGGTGGATAATGGGTTAGGGAAAATAAGTTGGGGTTCATTGTAAACGTGAGAATTTTAAGTCAATTTTGCCCTTTTGAGAATCTAATTTGAAATGTTGTGTGCTTGATTTTACGAATTTCAATTTGATTTGGAAGAGAAATCCCTATTTTGACCACATCAAGTCAAATGGGTATTTCTTCAATTCTCATAATTTTGCCCAGAAAACTCTCAATTTTCATTCTTTAGCATTGATTGACTTTCTTCCTTCAATTGCTAAATTTTTTCGATATTTGATCGAATTTCAGTTGCAAAACTAACTGAAAGCTAACATTTTCCCGGCAGATTCGGAGGGCTAGAAGGGCACTGGCGGCGGTGCTATCCTCAATCGTGGTGGATGAGAGAGACGGCGGCGGCAAAACCACTGAGCGGTCCTGGTCATTCGGCCGCCGTAGTGGCGGCTCGTCATCCAAAGAACGCCACCACGTGCCGAACTCCCGGTTACTTTCGTGGAGCGTGGCGAAGAACTGGTCAGCCGCGAAGCAAATCCAAGCCATCTCCTCCAATCTCAACGCGCCGCGTGGCGGCGAGTGTAGTCTAGCTCAAAGCGTCTACATCATGAGCATGGTCCTAGTTTTCGTAATGTGGGCCATGGTGGCCTGCATTCCTTGCCAGGATCGGGCCGGGCTTGGGACCCATGTACCGGTCCCGAAGAACTTGGGCTGGGCCCACAGCATAAATGTACTCCAAGAGAAGATAGGTGAGGAGTGGAAGAAAAAGGAGAAGAAAGGGTCCAGTGGGCTCATGGATGAGGTGGTCAAGGTTGAGAAGTTGGCCCAATCATTGACCGAGCTCACTGATAATTTTCACTACCCAATGGAGGAGGAGAAGGAGGCCGAGATGGCGGCTAAGGCGGCGAAGCTGGCGGAGGTTTGCCAGAGAATGGAGGACGGCCTCGGCCCGCTTCAACGGCAGGTTAGGGAGGTGTTTAATAGGCTTGTCAAGGGTAGGGCTGATGTGCTTGAGGTCTTTGATCATGCCATCAAACATTGCAACCCAAGTGTATAGGGAAAAACAAAAAAAAGAAAAAAAGAAAAAGAGTGTTTTTGGGGGGTTCCTTTGGATATGATTTTGTTTTGTTGGGCTTTGTAAATTTTTGTGGTGTTGATCAACAAGGTTTTTACCATATAGTTGTGCAATGTTAATTCCCCCCCCCCTCCAATTTTGTTACCTTTTTTTGGGCTTGGGGTTGATTTTGATTCCAAATTATACATAGAAGGGTTGGAATCACTTACTAGGTTAGTGTTGTCTTGATAAGGTTTTTGGCTTTTATCCATGTAAAGGTGGTGAAATGGACTTAATTTGATTATAGTTTTTGGCCCGAAAACTATTTATATTATTCACTATATTTGAGTTGTATGAGATTCTACACGAAACATGTCTTTTGCAATGATGGTAGTTTTGTAATTATTGAGGGCCTACATCCCCCCCCCCCCCAATTCGTACCCCTCAATACGAAAATAAAAACTCTATTAGGCGACAAATGGAGAGGGACACTTATAGAAGAAGTTGAGACCAAATTCAGCAGACGAATTATTCGGTTTGATTGCAGATAAGATCAATTTTATGTTGGGTTATACTTAGATTAATAGGATGTTGCTTTAGGTTGGATCAACATTAGATTAATTGATATTTGCTCAGACAAAATTGTCTTGTAAATTAAAAAAAAAAAAAACTTTAGATGAAAATATTTGGATTGAATTTGGTCGTCTCATATCAATTTAAATCAGTCTCCCAATGACCATTTCTAAGCTATTGACCTTTCCCAGTCACCATTTCCCACTTTGCCTTCGGTTTCTCTCTCATCATTCCTCGATGACGCGCCCCTTCGTCTTCTTGTAGAGCTGGCCAAATCCAATTCTCTCTCTCCCTCCAATTATTAATCCCCCGCTTAACCCTATTTTAAGTTTTAATCTCATCTCTATGTCACCAGGTTCGTACTGCTACTTCTCCTCTTAACTTAATCTCTCTCTCTCTCTCTCTTTGTGGTGTTGATTTCAGCGACTTGATTGATTACTCCATTGATTTGATTCTGATCTCAGTTCGAAGATCGTTAATGGCGGCCATTTCTTCAAGCTCAGTCTCTCTCAAGCACGGCCTCTCCCACTGGTGTCCTCACTCTTCTATACTCCACAACTATACTCCTTCTCTCCTTGCTTCCAGAACCTTCCATTACAGAACTTTCTGCATCCGCGCTGCGTCTGACTTCGCCAACGATAATCGAGAGTAATCATCCTTCAATCTGATTCTCCTTATGTGGATTTTCGTTGTTGATTTCATAGTTCGATGTTTGAATTCTTGGATTTTGAGTTTTGTGTGATGTGAATGAAATTAGGTATGTCATTGTTGGAGGAGGAAATGCCGCCGGATATGCTGCTCGAACTTTCGTTGAGCATGGTTTGGCTGATGGCAAGCTCTGCATTCTCTGTAAGGAGGTTGGTTTTTATGTCTTCAGATTAATTTAGCCTTTTTTTTTTTTGATTTTCTGTTGAGTTCATTCATGAGACTTTGTTAGGAATTTCAAGTCACTTGTTGGGGAACGTAGATTAGATTTCACTTGTTTATGCTGATGAACTGGGATTAGAAGGCAACAATCTAGCATTTTAGAACTTCTCTGTGACTAATTGATATCTATGGTGATACTTATAATGTGTTAGGATGTTCATAAAGAAAGAGTGGATGCTTTGGTTTTAGTGTGGATTGCCTATTCAGTGATGGCCTGGCGATGAATGGAGAAGAGAAAGAAGTGGATTTTTCTTATGGAGTATTATACATGAAGTAAAGTTTATATAGTTAGCAGTTCATAGAGGACATGCTGCTGTGGCAATGTGATCGATTTCCCTCGTATTGCATTGCACCTTAGCAAACACTACATAAGTGTTCCACAGGATATCAATTCCTTGGACATGACGTATCATTGTTGGTGCTGCGTCCAAACTGCAATGACAGTGGGGTGAAATCCCTGTACCTATAACTATTGCTTCTGGCGTAATGACCTAGTTATTACTCTGTTCCGTACTGCATGAACCAAATTCCAGAACTACACACTCAAAGCAGCCACCAACAGCATGAAAACTTTTGCAGTTGAACTAATCTAGGAGAGGCTCGCCTTTTTCCTCATTTCGTACTCAGAGGGGATATGGTGGTTCTAAAATTATGTACAACGCGAGGAGAATTCTGAGCTTAATATTGTCGGCGGCGTCCTATTAAAACATAATAGGCTTGTACTATTAAGAAGCTTAGTTTCTGTTTATTGTGTGACTGTTGACGGTCTGTATTTGTCATAGCCACCGTAGGAGCGTCTGTTCCTTGACTGTTTTGCTGCTGGTGTATAGTTGCTGAGAGATCCACAATGTGGATAGACTGTATCATTGGATGCTTCTGATATGTATGCTACATATGATTTGTTCTTTTTGGAATTCAAAGCTTGTGGTTGTGAGAGGCAAACTTTTCCCCTATGGATGTAGTTACAGGCAATTGCACTTGTTAGTTTCTTTTCTTCTTGTCCATTCAACATTTTTATGATTGGACTGATGTTCTGATGCAATTTCAGCCTTGTGCACCATACGAACGTCCAGCTTTGACAAAGGGCTATTTGTTTCCACTGGATAAGAAGCCGGCACGCCTCCCTGTAAGAATTTATCTACTGCATATAGTCAGTTTCATTTTTAAACACAACATATAAGTAGCACCATGTTGAATAGGTAGTTTCACTCAAATGACTTCTGTGCTATGGACTTATCTTGCATCCTTAAAATGGGCATTTATACATATGCTGAGATGAGAATAATGAGATGGCCTTCGGCTATGAGATTTCACCTTAGTTCAAGGTCTGATGAAATTATGAGCTCTTTAATTTTTCTAATTATGGAGGGGTGGATCCTTAGCTAGCTTTTAAGTCCTGTTTACAGAATTTGTAGCACTAACTCTTTACTTTGTTCTTAAGGGTTTTCATACTTGTGTTGGATCTGGTGGAGAAAGGCAGACTCCAGAATGGTACAAAGAGAAGGGCATTGAGGTACACCTGATGTGATTTTTTTAAAGAAAATATTCTTGTCTGCCTGATATTTCTGTAGGAGTAGTTACTCTTCTGTGGTAAATATGATCTCTTCTTGTGGACAGATGATTTATGAGGACCCAGTGACAGATGTTAACATAGAGAAGCAAACTTTGCAAACACAATCAGGCAAATTATTGAAGTATGGATCACTTATAATTGCAACCGGCTGCACAGCATCAAGGTAGTGTCTTCTGTCACCTTAGGTGATCTACTATGAATTGAACAAAAAGTCATTGTTGTCCAATATGGCATACATGAGAATGTAAAATAAATAAGGATTGGTCCATAACCAAGATTTCTTAGGTGCATTCTAAAGCCTAGTAGCTGGTGTTATAGTTATATGTTTTGGTGTGACTACAAAACTTGTGGTCACTTGTGGACCTACTGCTCCTTATTGATTCATGATACCTCATTCCTGCTTAATCTTACATGCCACCATCATTTCCCTTGGTGGATTAATTTCTTGTCTTCTTTCTTTACTTATTCCCATCTGGCTGTGCTAAACTGCCTTCAGCTGTATAGCAGATGCCCTCTTATTTTAAAACGGCCAATTGTTTGGTTTGCGTGGAGCGCTTGGAGTAATAGTCCTTTGAACAATCTATATTGCATCTAGAATATGGGTTTCTGTTTTTATTTTTGTTAGTGCTAAGCGCGTATTAATCCTTGACGATATAAGTGCCTGTTTGGGGATTAGAGCATATATACCTCTCTTTCTCTCTCTCATAAAGAATTATAAAATCTGAGAGTCTTTTCCATGCCTTTTGATTTCAGATTTCCTGAGAAAATTGGTGGAAACTTGCCGGGTGTGCACTATATCCGGGATGTGGCGGATGCTGACTCACTTATAGAATCATTTGTAATGGAATTTCGCCCTTTCTTTTGTACTTGTTTACATCCACAATATTGTTGATTATTCTGTTGCAGTATCTCTATCTCTGCTATGAAATAGAAATCTGTCATTTTTATTCTGTGAATGCCAAATTGTTGTGCATGGTATTTCTAGAAGCTGCTTTTTGCATGCCTTGTTTAAATGAAATTCACATCTTGGTTCTTGAAAATTGAAAACCAGCATTATCGCCTTATGTTCCTACATAGCTGTTTAAGGCTGAATGATGGTCTGGAGTATTTTAACAAACATGGTACTTGCTTTCTACCCTTCATCTTCTATTATGAATCTGCTTTTCTTAATATTCAGTAAACGTTTTCAGAAATATTTCTATCCCCATGATCGAAATCCACTCACTAGAGTTCTGTGTGGGGATCAGATCTCGCATTCCTATTATCCACCTTTTTCATGGAAAATTGTAATGCATCTGTAACTGAAGAGTGGAATTTTGATTTGCAGAAGAAGGCGAAAAAGGTGGTGGTGGTTGGTGGTGGCTATATTGGCATGGAAGTTGCTGCAGCAGCTGTGGGTTGGAACCTTGATACCACGGTAGGCATGGAACTACTCTTTGCATTCTTTTCAGATGTTGTGGAAGATAGTGCATGATAGTGAATAAAAATAATGGTCTAATGAGGAAAGCATAAAAAAAGATGACACTAGATGCCACTTGTCGATTTGCATTAGAAGATTCTTCTTGTGCTTTGGCAGGTTAATTTTGCTTGCACACCTAGGATTAATTCACTAACTTGGCCCCATTGCCTGTTCAGTTGTGTTTACGAACTCGAACACACGCCAGATAGTTTGAAAAAAACTTTGGCAGTGAATCAGTTTTCGGAAAATCTGACTGTGCTAATTTGCTTCTGTAGTATTGGTGTGGCTCTAATTTCATTATTTTTCATCTTGGTTCCCTTTATGAGGCTAGGTCGTATTTCCTGAAGATCATCTTTTGTCAAGATTGTTCACCCCCTCACTTGCCCAGAAGTATGAAGAGCTGTACCAACAAAATGGTGTCAAGTTTATTAAGGTGCCACTACTCTTCGTCTTCCTGCCCTCGGTTGAATAAAGCTTCATCTATATTGCAGACCGTATATTAGTTCCAGTTGTACTTGTATGTTGACCGCACTTAACACCATGTTAACTAGGGTGCTAAGATTAAAAACCTGGATGCTGGTAGTGATGGAAGAGTGGCTGCTGTCAAACTTGAGGATGGTTCTACCATTGATGCAGACACTGTGAGTTCTGTTTAAATCGTTCTGCATTCTTTTGCAGTTTAATTTCTAATCTTCTCCCTTATGCATCTGGGTCTTCACTAGTAGACTGCCACGGCATTCATGCTATCCTGGGTGGTGCTTCTGCACAAAGTACTGGTGAAATTGACTGAACTTCTTTCACCCTATGCAGGTTGTGATTGGTATTGGAGCTAAACCTGCGGTTGGTCCTTTTGAAAAGGTTGGCTTGAATACAACTGTTGGAGGTATACAGGTTAGTACAGTACCTATTTTATTAACTATTGCTCAGGATACAATCATGGATTGGGTTGTTCGATATCATACTTTGACATGCCATGATACGAGATATAAACATCTCATGTGTAGCATGCTTGGAGAATATCTTATACATACTTCACTGCTTCAACCTGTAGGACAGTATTGCTTTACGTCTAAAATTGCTTTAATCTGTACCTTACTGTTGAGTTCAGATATTATATGCTCATATGATAGCACTTCTTCCTATAGTGGCTTGTCTTGTTCAATAAAAAGTACTATAAGATTTTGTGCTAAAAAAAAACGCAATTTGACTTTGCCATGCTGAATTTAATTTCAGGTGGATGGTTTATTTCGTACTAAACTGCCTGGGATTTTTGCTATTGGAGATGTTGCAGCATTTCCATTGAAGGTACATTTATCACTCTTAATTGCATTTTACCTAGGACGATGTAGCTTAACATCATTGGTGATCGTAATGAATATGCATTGTGCAGATATATGACCGTATTACACGAGTTGAGCACGTTGATCATGCTCGTAAATCCGCTCAGCATTGTGTGAGCGCATTAGTGACTGCACGAACTCACATGTATGGCAACTATGCTTACCTCTCAATCCATTTCCTTTTGCTTTTTTTTGTGTGGGGTGTTTCCTTTTCCCCCCTTTTCTTTTTGGTCTGGGGCTGGAGAGGAGCAAGGATTGTGTATTCGCAATCTGATTCTTGACTGTTTTTAGATGAGCTTGAACATTATTTCTCATGAATGATAATTTCTTGGATGCAGTTATGATTATCTTCCTTACTTTTACTCGAGGGTATTTGAATTTGAAGGAAGCCAACGGAAAGTATGGTGGCAATTTTTTGGGGACAACGGTAGGAATATTGATCAAAATGCATTCATGCATTCACTGTGAAAGTTTGTGCAGCTTTATATGTGTTCATCCTTCTCTCTCTATATATATGAACACTCATTATAGTTGCTTTATGAAACAGTTGGGGAGACTGTGGAGATTGGCAACTTTGATCCCAAGATAGCTACATTCTGGATAGACTCTGGTATCCTTGGCTTCAACTTTTAATCATTCTTCCTTCTTGTTCTTCGCGCCTCTACTTAGTTTCAGCTAACCACTACTCGGTTTTTCTACACAACAGGTAGGCTGAAAGGAGTTCTCGTTGAAAGCGGAACTGCTGAGGTAATCATTATCACCTCATTGTTGCATGATCGGACTTTGTTTATTGTTGACATCATGTGATAAAAATATTGTCATATGAACAAGGATGGGATATGCCTTTCTGCAACATCTTCGTTGTTGTACACAATACCCTGCTATTCATCCGAAATAAAGTATCTGAGAACTAATTGTCTGCTCGGCAATCATATATGGGCTTTTTAAGAGACCTACTGCTCGCATTCTGGTGTTCGGTTATCACAAAGATACCACGGTCTTGTGCAGAACATCCGCATGTTTCCTTTTCTTCGTTCTTTTCATTTTTCATTTTTTGGGGGGGAGGGGGCATCGATGTAGAGCCTCATCAACCCCCCCCCCCAAAAAGAAAAATGTCGGTTATCCCAGACACAAGCGTAATTAGGATTACAACTAGGTGTACGTTTGCATGTTGTTTGATCTTGTTGGCTGGAAGTAACTGATGGTTATTTTTGTTTCAGGAATTCCAACTTCTTCCCAAGCTTGCGAGGGCTCAACCTGTTGTGGACAAAGCCAAGCTACAAAGTGCGTCTTCAGTGGAGGAGGCTTTAGAAATTGCACATAAATCACTGCAGGCTGAGGCTACAGTTTAGGCAGGCATATGATAAACTCCATTGATCATTCAGTCATCCAGATTGATTTGCATGTATGTTACCTGAACATTACTGGAAAAATCCGAAATTTTCAATTGATAATGCGAGAGGACAGACAGTGAGAGGAGAGGGTTAGAAAGAGGAAGTGACGGTTGAGGAGCTCTGCATTCCCCCCATTTTGTACTTTCAGCATAGTCGTGAAATAAGCTTTTGTTTGTGTACGTTGTATGATTATGCAAAGCTGTGCTATACACCTGTCGCGGTTTATTGTCACCCGTTAATGATCATTAAACTAATTTAGTTTATGTTTCTTTTTTTGGGCTCTCAATCCATGGTTAACTACAGAGAGTTACCGTCTGTCCTACGAGGCGTTGTCTAGAAATCTATATGTTCATTTCTTAACTGTTGCAAACCCCTTCAAAGAAATTTTGCCTTTTTGGTTGGTGAATGGGGAAACACAATTCAAAGTATTCGACTTGATTAGTTGGTTACTATTCTGAACTAAGCTTTTGTTACCGAAATTAGATGTTGCATCACATGCTTTCATGGCTTTGCACGCTGGTGGTTGAGGCGTTCAGACCTCAGGGAGGTTGTAAGAGCAGAAAATCAGAAACGTAACAACTTTGGACTCGAAGTTTTCAGACCACTATTAAGGCAAGGCTTGAAAGTGAAACACGGGCCCCCACATGCCCCTTGTCCAAATGTCATGAGGAGTTGAGGGGATTGGCATGTGGGGTGAAACTGGGTAGAGTACCACCACGCTGGCCGTTTTTTTGTTGTTTTTAATATATTTTTGCCTTTTTTTGGAGGTAATATATAATTTTTAGATGATTAAAAAAAAGAATTGTGTGTTATAAGGTCTATGACAAATACTTTTACTGGATTATTCAATTTGAAGTTCCATGGGTTGGAGAAGTAGTGGAATACATTCGCTGTTATGGCAAGCTTGAGTTCCAAAAAATGAAACTATGATTAGGAACGCTCTTAAGGAACATATGCACTATGTTTTGCAAATAGCGAACCAAAAAAGCATCGGATACTATATATAGTCATGATTGGACTCAGTCAAGAAGATTGAATAGTTGAGAATAGGGAGTATTCTAATTTCTATAAATTATAACATCTATTACATAGAGATTATTCATTTGATGAAAGGAATAACAGAAATGGAGAGTCCAATGAAGGAATGGTAATAGAACAGAACCTGTAATTTTGAAGTAGAAAATTATTTCTTAGTTGAACAATTTGAAATTATACCAAAGTCGTGTTCAAAATAGGGCAATTTGATTCTAGCCAAAAGATATTTATATCGTTTCAATTTCTTATCAACATGAGACATAATAGATGCGTGTATCACTATACCAGATTATATCATCTTAAATTTTAAAAAATAAAAAATAAAAAATTAGTCTTTATGTCTAATTACGAACAGGTGTTAAGTCATATGATATAACCTAATAATGACCAATATGGAATCCGACGCTAATCCGTCCACCAAGTCTCCGTGTAAAGTCATTGACTCGTGGAAGTTTTCATTACATAGCGGGTGTTTGGCAAAAAGCTTTTTGGAGAGCTTTTTGGTCAAAAAGAGTTTTTTTGATCAAAATTAGCTGCTTGACTTAGTCAAAATGCTAATTTAAGTCTTTGGTAGAATAGTTTTTTAGAAAAACTTTTTGGGTTCAAAAAGCTAATTTGATTAGCTTTTTAGAAAAGCTTTTTAGGGCATTAGCTTTTTGTCTCACAACTTTGTTAGAAATAGTTAATTTTACCAAAAATTTTTTTCTACAAACAGCTAATTCAAATAACAAACAACTAATAACTAATACAAAACAGCTAACAACTAACAAATCTTTGTCAAAAAAGTAATAGAGTTTCAACTTGACCGACAGGATTTCCTAGACTCTTCAACCAAAATGCCAAATCAGCAGTCATTAAATCATGCGAATGTTAGGAGTCTCCTCCGAAGTCTACATATAATCCAAACCATAACAATTGGAGTAAGCCACGAAGAACGAACACCTCTCACAAGATGACTGCGCGTAGGAAGACTTGGCTCATCAATCATCTTCAGATTCTTGACTTGGTCATTGTCAAAGACTTCACACTTTGAAGCTTCTGAGCGGCCCCCCCCCCCCCATCCCCAAAAAAAAACCTCGTTTTCCTCTTCTTATAAATTGTGTTTTATATTATAGTATACACAAAGCAGGCACCAAATATTATACACAAAACTGTCTTTTTAATTTTGTGCTCTTTTTCCAGTGATATTACCTCAGATTTTGCTTAACTCACTTAGTCAAAATCATGGAAATGAAGGTAATATTTACAATTAGATGAGGGTTTTGATTATTTTATTAGGGTTCTTTCTTTATGTTTTAAATCTTTATTTTGGTAATTTATTTTTGATTGATTTTGCAGAAAGTGGTGGTGAAATTAAACATCCATGACGACAAGGACAAGCAAAAGGTCATGAAAGCAGTCTCTTCTCTTCCAGGTATTGTCTCTCTCTCTCTCCGAATCTCATCCCTTCTCTTCCCCTGTTTCCAATCAACAAAGAACTCCCCTGTTTTTCCAATAATATTTCCTCATTTCAAGGTCGAGATTTCTGTTTAAAAAAAGGGCATCTTTGTGTGTTCTGAATTGGGTTATTTTGAATTCCCAAGATCAAAATGAATCAAGCTTAACAGAATCATATTTTTATCAGATTAATCTACCCGAGTAAGAACTATGAGATATAGAAATCTGAAAACAGAGGGTGGAAAAAACAGGGGAAGGCAACAATTACAATAGAAACTCTGTTTTTAATCCACAAACAACTCCCCTGTTTTTCTACTTGTAATTTCCTTTTGCGAAGCAGAGTCTGTCTGAAAAATTGGGCAAAACTGCATCACTTCTGTTCTAAAAAGAGGCAATTTTGCATATTAATTGTTGAAATTAATCAAAATTTAACAAAATCACCTTGTTATTAGATCAATATACCCACAAAAAAAGGGGAAAATGTAATGGAAGCTCTGTTTTTGGGTGCTAATTAACTGTGATTATACTCAAATTTTAGGGATTGAATCACTGGCTGTTGACATCAAAGAGAGCAAAATGACAGTGGTTGGAGATGTTGATCCAGTTGCAGTTATACGCAAATTGAAGAAGCACTGGAGCCCACAGATTCATTCTGTGGGTCCCGCCAAGGAGGAGAAGAAGACAGAGAAGGATGAAAAGAGCCAAGTTCAAGTAGTTGAGTACCAGGTCTGGCCGGATTACCGAAGTTATAGTTACCCTTATTACTATGGACGAACTATGGAGGAAAACCCTAATTCTTGTGTTATTTGTTAATTAAGAAAAGGGTAAAAAAGATGTTATTTGGCATGTTAGGGTTATTTGGCATGTTAGGGTTTTTGTGTTTACTTTTTTTGAAGAGTGATTGAGATGTTAGGGCGATTGTTCTTGTTGAAAGTTTCAAATTTGTCATAGGGATCATTTGTATAAATCAAATTTAATGAGTAAAAGGAATTTGCCGTTTCCAGTATTGAGATTATAACGTAAAGTTTACTAGAATTTTATTCTAAAACGGAACTTTTAAGTTAGTAAGGTGACTATTATTCTTCTTTTGATGTGTCCTATACTTATAAATCTGTTTAGCCTCTTGACTTACGATCCACTACAATTTTTTTTTCCCCCTTTAAACAAGAAGTTAATGCCTATTTCTTAATACAAGTACTAACTATATATCCAACAATTGTGAAATGTAAAAACTACACAACTAATGTATGCACCAAGTAATCAATACATGTTGGTTCAAGTGGTTTGACACATGTCCTACTTAGGTAAGGTCTCGGGTTTGAGTTTCGTGAATAGAAAAAATCTGTGATGGAAGAGTTCTACCTTTTATTAGTCCAACAGTAGCTCGATTCTAATGAAATGGAGGATTCAATATCAAAGAAAAATGTATGCACCAAGTGCATTGATTAGCCTAATAGATGACATTGCAAGCAATTGACTATTGAACTATAAAGCCATAAATGGTTCATAATAGTAACTACCATTCACAATGGCCTTTGACCAGGGACTTGCTATGTGGTGTGCTTTGGATATTCATCATAGCAACCCACCTTAAGTATTATTACAATTTACAAATACAAATACAAAAATAACAAAAATTCAAGTTAACTTAGTTAAACAAGTGTAGAAGATCTATTAAATTTGGGTTGAACAGAAAAATGGCTTAACACAAGAAATTAATCTTTATGAATACCAGGGGCGGAGCCAGAATTCAAAGGAAGGGGTGTCGGGATTAATATTACACATAATATAAACTTTAATAGTTCTAAAAATGAAAAATTTCTCCATTTCAAACTGAAAAACACAATCAAGTTCCTACTTAGGTTCATGGTTTTTAGTAAATCATTAAATTCACAAATAAACAAACAATAACCAATACACTTATTCAATTCAAATTCAATAAAAATTAGTAAATTAAACATATACAAGCAAGCAATAACAAACAAAATTAGTCTAACTTTAAATCTTCAACCAAGAAGACAATTGGGTAAAAATTTTCATGTTTCAATTCATGAATCATGAGTAAATCACTAAATTAATCAATTATTTGACATGAATCTAACTAAAATCAGTAAAATAAACACAATTATTTAGAAACTAACAAAATTAGGAACAAAAATTAGGGATTTCTTGAATTCACCTCAGAACTGAAATTAGGAGAAGGAGAAAAGGAGGTTGCTGAAGTTTGGTGCTGGCGTCAGGCGTGCTGTGGTGGCCGACTAGCTGTGGCCGGCCGGATTCCGACATGGGTTGTGGGCAAACGGCAAACCGGCAAGGTGAAGGCATGGGCTTCTGAAGGGTAATGGGGTTTTGGGTTGAGAAGAGAGGAGGCAAGGTGAAGGTCAGAAGGTAAAGGCCGAAGGAATGAAGCAGCGCTGCCTCATTATTGAACTGCAGCAGATTCAAAAAAAAAAAAAAAACAAGCAAATCGCTCAAAGGGAGATTTGAACTTGCGACCAGCCATGCAAACATCCCACAACAAGGACCGCCCAAACCATCCGGCCATTGCTTCTTCCCTATTACATAAATACATGAAATAATATATATAACTTTTTTGGTCTTTGCCAGAATGTCTATATTTAATTTGTTTTTTCCCCAAAAACCTGGGGTGTCAATTGACCACCCTTGCACCAATGTAGCTCCGCCCCTGATGAATACTTTAGTTAAGGAAATATTCATAAATTGTAAAGAAATATAAATCATAATTCTAACATGAGCATAAGAAATGAATCTTTATGTAGTAAGTCATACATTAGTTTGTAGAGTTGGAGCTTCTTGTGGCGATTAACAGATTGTATTTTTTTTTAGTTGGATGTATATTGTATAAGTCGGACGACACTTAAATATTCAATAAATTTATCCCTTTTCTCTTTACCCAAAAAATAAAATAAAATATAACACGAGCTTTCTAACAATGTAGAAAAAGAAATAGAAAGCCTTGAATATATAGGTGGCCATGGGAGCTAATTTATGAATAAACCTTGTCTATTATATCATTTATATGTAGAATTATACATGATAATACCAAGTTGTTGTATATCATTATTTGGTTTTAATTAATTATTCTTTAACAACACTATTGCATGGTGAACAAGAAGATAGCTAGGGATATAGGGTGGCCATGCATGTTGAAAGTTAGGTGAAGAGGAAGAAGGGAAGGTGCATCCATGCATGCATGCATGGAGGGTTCGGTGGTTGTGCTTCTATTGCACTCTTTTTGCCATTAATTAGTACCATCAATACCCTCTTTTGCCCTCTATGAGCAAAACATATCCAATTATAATTCTCTTATTTGTAACCAAAGATGGCAAGAACCACTTCATTACTTCAACTTTTCACCTTGATTGCCATCCTTCTCTATTGTGGTAAGTCTTAAATTTTAATCTTTTACCACTTGTTGATTTAGACAAAATGTATTTACACTTAATTACTTCTCTCCTTTACTTCTCTGTTACATTCTATATATGGCTTAACCTTTTTTTCTTATGCATAGGAGTGTTTAGTCGTACGGAACTTTAATTTTGAGGGGGTTTTGGCTGTTTGATCAAATCAAACAATTAATTTTAGTTCTCTTATCAATATCCCCCCAATCCATTCTCCTTGCAACACTAAAATTTTATCTATCCTATTAAACCACATGCGGGTAAGAGGGAGGTAAGGTAGGTACAAGAAGTAGTTCCTTTCTATTGCTGACTGCAAAGTGTAAATTGAGCAACTTACGATTTGAATTGAATCTAATATGCTAATTTTAAAGGATCATTATTTAAATTATGTGTCTTCATCATAATTATAAAATCTTTTGCTTATTTTTTTAATTTTTTTTCCTTTGTATTTACAAGTTGTAATAATTTCTCTTTAACATCATTTACCTTATAGCAATCCAATAATATTTTTTACATATAATGATACCGTAACGTTATGCTATTGAAATATAATCATACTTTTGACATTGGAATTTACAAAACATATTATTTTTAAATTATTTTAAAGATAGTTAGTGTTATTTATTTGTGTAATTTTTCAAATAGTTTCGTGCAATGCACAGGGTCCGTACTAATAGTAAAAATCAAAAAAGAATTAAATTAAATGGATAGTTGTTATTATTTGTTAACGTCCAATTAATACAGCTTGCGCTTCCTCTAATAGTGTCCTCTGGTCTTCCTCTAGTGTGCCTAACTAACAACCTACCCTTCATCATCACATTACCATATATATCAGCTAATTCCCACACCATACTTAACTCCACTCTAAATTTCTCACTCTCGTCTCTTGAACATCTCTTGTTTTCATTGATATGGCAATTAGGAAAATAATGTTGGTTTTGATGATTCTTGTTCTCCTCCCTTGTAGTAAGTATTATTAGCTTATTTGGTTTAATATAATGTTTATTTGTGTAATGATTTTTCATATATATTTGCATAGAAACCTTTATCCATTTGCTAACTTCATTAATATGAGCAAAAATTTAGTTGTACGATACTTTTGAGGGGACTTTGGCTGTTTGATCTAGTCAAACAATTAATTTTAGTGTTCAGTAATTAATTAAACAAATGCTTAGAACAACTAATTTAGTTCCATTAGCTAATTCGCGAAAGGTTTTAAAGTAGCCTTTTTAAAACAATTATTTGTAGAAATAACAAAATTGTCCAAGAATAAATACTTATGCTTAGTTTGTGAAATATTTAGGAAAACAAAAAACAAAAAACAATTTAAAATTTTAATAAAAAGAGACTAATTTGAGTTTAATTCACTATATAAGCGTTACTTAATCCTCATTATTTTTCATCGACCGGGTGTGAAAACCCAGATTTCTAGTGAAGACTCATAGTCCAAGCTTGATAGGCCCAATACATCATGAGTCCCTTATCAGAAATATTGCACATATATTGCACATGTATTACGCTGGAATAAAAAATTGGTGCCAATTTATTTTTAAATGTGTTTGAATATGTCGATGCCATTAGGGATGAGAATTCACTCATACTCAAAAAGTCTTATTGATTTGCTTTCATAAATGTCTATTATTATGATTTCATGGTTATGATTTTTTTTTTTATTTGACCTAGCTTCTTTGAGTTGTTGAATGTCCCTTATATTTTATTTTATAAGTTTTATTAGTACTTTGTTTCATGAGTTAGTTATTGGTGTTATATGTTTAAAAAACTCATTTGATTGAAAATTACCACTTATAAGCTAGATTTAAATTTCATTTAAATTTTTTTTCATCTTAACTGTCGAATTTAATCAAATTTTAACGAAATCACCTTGTTATTAGATTATGATACCCAAAAAAGGGGAAGGCAACAATTATAATGGAAACTCTTTTTTTGGGTGCTAATTAATTAAACTGCTCCGATGGCTATATGGGGATACTTAATTCTGAACCACGCCGCTAATACCACAGTGAAAAAAATAAGTATGCTTAGTTAGCTTGTCAACAAGGCCGATTAAAGAAATAGTGGGGAAAAAAAGATTCTTTTAAAGGTTTTTTTTTTTAAATGTAGGTAAAAACAAAAAAAGGAAATTATTATCCATGAAACTTTTATTATTGTGGGTACTTACCTCCACTATAGGAAGCACCGATAACAATTACAGGAGAGTTGATTGCTGACAGATTTGTCTCAAGGGTTGTAACTAGGCCAGCAAAGTTTGCTAATGCCTGGTTTGTGGTTAAAAAACTACGGACTTTTGGAGAACCAAGGGCCACATCAATGGAGCCGTTGGGAATAGACGCTCCATAAAAACAATGCTACATATACAAGACAAAATGATCAAAAATTGTATCATTATCACTACAGTTTTTGGTTGTAAATATTTTTTTAAACAATTATTATAAAATGTAAAAATTAAGTATAATAAAGAATACAAATTACATCACTAGAATTATAAACACAAAAATAACAACACTTAATTATATACTCCTTCAAATATGAAACAAATGGAGGTAAGGACACATACCTCAATATATACAACCAATGCCTGGAGGTGAGGAGCGGCCTCATTTATCAGCCCAATTTGACTCACATAAGAACTAATAGGGGATTCTCCTCCAAGGAAGACTAGGATCGGAGTTCTGTTCTCTGCACCTTCCCAGTCAGTGTTGTTGATCAAGTATTGTTGTAGAAAGGTCGACTTATCGTGTCCAAAATGATCTAATGCTTGTGTGTAGTTGCTGGCGGATATTGCGTTGACGGAGATGAAGAGAAGGGAAAAGAAGAGGAAGAACGGTAATGCAGCCAATGAAGCCATGCTCAAATTGGAAGTGCTAATCAATGTTAGGTCCAATTAAACACCTCTTTATATAGGTGTGTATATTACCATGGTACATGGGTATGTACCATAGATTAATTGCATTTATAAACACACTTCAACCCACTTCACCCTTTTACTCACCTTAGTTTACCCACAAACAGAACAACCCCTAAGTTTGCAACTATAGTGTCTCAAAACTAGTAGTTTCATGGCTTTGGTTTGATTAGGAAATCACTATCACTAGAAGATCAGTCAAGGCATTACACATATATTGCACACATATTGCACATGCATTATATGAGAATAAAAAGTTAGTGTCAATATAATTTGAGTTTGATTAGGTGTTTGAATATGTCAATGCCATTAAGGATGGGAGTTTTAACCGTGGTATAAAAATCCCACCTCTGACCTGCCCTGTTTAGTGTTTACAACTCGAATGAGTGTTAAAAATGGAAAATAGATGGGGGGGGGGGGCAAAAAACGGTTACCAATGTGGGTACATCTACGGGTACAGGCACCACCTTCCCCATACCCAATTTATCTTTAGTTGCATAGAGTTTTTTTTTTTTTGGTTGCAGTTGCAGATAAATATATGACTTTGTGTTTGGACTTTAGATAATGAAAGTGCCGGACAGACGCATGGATTATTTTATTGAATTTACTCATAGTTGACTCCAGTGAAATTGAGCTCATTCCAAATGATTCGAGTGGGAATAGAAGAGAAAAGGTGGCAGCTAGAGGTAATGTTTTGTGGTTATATAATGGCAGTGACTTGGACGTTGAATTCGATTAGCTACAGTTGTTGCATCATCGAAGGCATACATAGGACGTGTGAGACCAGTTGTGCATTGGGCTAAGGTGCTAGGCAAGAGATAAGGATGGGGGAATGAGAAGAGGTTGAGCCACATATGAAAGGAAGAAGGGAGCAATATTTTCGAAAGTGTAGGGTTAAAAGCAAAAAGGGGTAATTTATAGAAGGATTTAAAATTCACCTCATGAAAATTTACATGAGGTAAAAATTAATGTCAAAATTTAGAAATTAACAGCACAAAAAATCTCAAAAGGTGGATGCAGAATACCGATCAATTATGTCATAATCAACAAAATAGCTTTGTACTCCTGTTGCCATTATAACTTGGTATAAATACCCTCATTCTTCTCTCGCTCATTTTCTCAATTGTGCAAGAAGGAACAAACTAGTAAGAATCTTATTCACCCGTGTTGTTAACTTAGGCAAAATTTATCGAAAATCCTTCTATTTAGGGGCGGATTCGGGGGGGGGGGGGGGGTGGCTGGGGGACGATGGCCCCCCTAAGAATTAATCCCACTTTATGTATTAGGGCCTGCTTTTTTTTGTGGGTAAATTTCAAAATATCAACTTTAACCCACTTCAACCTACTTCAATCCACTTCAACCCACTTTAACGCACTTCTACGTACTTCAATCCACTTTCACTATTTTAACGAAGTTCAATTTATCATATAAAAAAAATTCAACCCACTTTAACTTACCTCAACCTATTTCAACTCACTTCACCCCTTTATCCGTCCTAATTTACCCAAAAGAACAGGCCCTAAGTTTGCAACTATAGTGTCTCATAACTGGTAGTTTCATGGCTTTGGCCTTGTTCATCAAGATTGGGTGCTGGACCTGCGTCACTGGTTCGACTTCAGTAACAGCAACAATATGTGAGTTTCAGTTTTGTTAGCAACACGACAATGTATGTTGCTTGTTGCACGGTTGACAACACCTTGGCTCACCTTGTTCTCCATCTTTTCATCTTCTATTTAATTTGATAACTCTCTTCTTGCTTTTTTTTAAATTTTTTTTTTGTGAATATCCCTCTGAGCCCTACTCATTATTAACTCTTTTTTAGATTTCAAAATTATATTCTAACATTTTTCTGTTTTATTATCTCTTTTTATGTGTAGTACTTTTGTTAATTTTAAGATATACCATGTGGATATCAATTTAGTTTAGTTGAGATGCTAAAGATAATTGGTCGAAATTATATTTGATGGAAGCTTGGGGAAGTTAATTTGGATTAAAATATTTGGTAAGGAGGAAGGCAATTGAAAATGATATGACGAGTAATATTTTAGAATCATCAAGTATATTTGGCTATGAATCTATTAGAAGATACAAATATAATAGTATAATATGTTGGGATAATTTTTGGAAATAGGGAAAGAGACTTGGACCTTTTTTGAATTGGAAAAATTCAGATGCATTTGCTTTCATTGGAGAGGACCCTTTAAATAGACATACAAATAAACTAACTTAGCAGAAAACAAGCAACTAATGCTAAAATGGTGGAGAAATTGACCCACTAACCTGATATTACTCAACTAACATAGCACTAACAGCAAAATTGCTTTGACTCAGAAAAATCTAGACTGCAAAATCTAAACTGCAAACAGAAAAATTAGGAAATGGTGGATTACATCTTTGAAGCACTTTCATCACTCCCCCTTGCTTCAAAGTTTGTTACTCCTAGCTTCAATCTGAAATACTCATGCTTGCCTGGAGAAAGAGACTTGGTCAGAATGTGTGCAACTTGTTGATTTGTTCCACAATGCTTCAGCTGAATTTCTTCCTTCATAGTCAAGTCTCGAATGAAATGATAACGAATGTCTATGTGCTTTGTTCGACTATGAAAAGATGGATTTCTTGACATTGCTATAGCTGACTTGTTGTCACAGTATATGCCAGTTGCACCGATCTGTACTTGACCAAAATCTGCAAGTATCTTCCTTAACCATGTTGCTTGACAAGCTAAAGAGGTTGCTGCCATGTATTCAGCTTCTGAGGAAGATAAAGCCATTGTATCCTGTTTCTTCGAACTCCAAGAGACTGCTCCAGAGCCAAGGAAGAAAACTTGACCTGAAGTACTCTTCCTATCATCCAAAGAGCTTACAAAATCACTATCTGTAAACCCATACAATCTGAAATTATCAACATTGTTGTACCAAACTCCGTGATCTAATGTTCTAGCAACATAGCGCAAAATCCTTTTAGCAGCTCCAAGGTGATGTAGAGATGGATTGTGCATGAACCTTGACACTACACTTACAGAGTGTGCGATGTCAGGTCGAGTATTTGAAAGATAGTTGAGTCCACCCACAATACTTCGAAAGTGTCTTGAACTAGCTTTTCCAGTACCATCTTCATCCCTTAGCGCCTCACTTACATTCATGGGAGTACTTGCAGTGTTACACCCAAACATGTTGTGCCTCTTGAGAAGATCCATGGCATATTTCTGTTGAGAGATGAAAATACCATCTGCAGCTTGCTTGACTTCAAGTCCAAGAAAATAGTGTAATAATCCCAAGTCGGTCATCTCAAATGTTTTCATCATCCAGGACTTAAACTCAAGAATAAGAGATTCAGAAGACCCCATGTATATTATATCATCGACATATAAACATACCACCAAAAAATCACTTTCACCTTGCCTTTTAAAATAAAGAGTAGGCTCATTTGCACTTCGTTCAAAACCACTGTCAGCAAAAAAGTTTTCAATTTTCTTGTACTATACTCGCCGAGCCTGTTTAAGCCTGTACAAAGCCTTTTTTAACTTATAGACTTTGTTCTCCTCACCACTAATCACAAACCCTTCAGGTTGCATAACGAACACCTCCTCGTTCAGTTCTCTATTTAAAATGGCAGACTTCACATCAAATTGAAACACATGCCATTTAAACTGTGCAGCTAGTGCAAAAAAAGTTCTTACAGTTTCAAAACGAGCCACAGGAGAGAATGTTTCATCAAAGTCAACACCCTGTTGTTGAGCATATCCTTTTGCAACCAATCAGGCGTTGTGTTTTTGAATCGTCCCATCAGCATTATATTTGGTGCGAAATACCCATGTTAGACCAATAGCATTTTTTCCTCCTGGCAAGTCTACCAAATCCCAAGTCTCATTTTTCTGAATAGCCAATAACTCTTCCTCCACAGCTTTGCACCACTCAGGTTCTTTTTCAGCTTCTTCAAAGTATACAGGGTCTGAAATAAGCAATGCAAAGGAACAAGATGAATTGTTAGCATTAGTGTATCTCGAATTTGGCTTTCTTTCTCTTGTTGATCTTCGCAGCGGAATAGGCTCCTCAAGAGTTGCTGATGTACTCTTTGGTGCTCTCACAGGTGAGGTTGCAGGTGTGCTTGCAGGTGAGGTTATAGGTGAACTTTCAGGTGAAGTTACAGAGGAGGTTACTGGTGAATTTCTAGGAGAATTTTCTGGTGAACCTGTCACTAACTCTGTAGGATATGAAACAAGGTGATCATCTCCAGATGGTTTAATTTTGTTGTCAGTCCAAACCCAGGTTGCAGCCTCATTGAACACCACGTCTCTGCTGATTTTCACTTTGTCATTTATGGGGTTATATAGTTTATATGCTTTGGATTGAGGGCTATAACCCACAAAAATACATTTTTCTGATTTTGCGTCGAGCTTGCGTTGAGATAGAGACTTGTCCAAAGTATACGCTATACACCCAAAAATTTTTAAATGGCTTACCTTTGGCTTCTTGCTTATCCAAGCCTCATATGGTGTTCGATTCAGGACTGCTTTAGTCGGTGAAATATTGAGAATATACACAGCTGTAGCTACTGCTTCTGCCCAGAATCTCTTAGGAAGACTTGCTGCATTCATCATACTTCGAGCCATTTCAACCACCGTTCGATTTTTTCGCTTAGCCACACCATTTTGCTCAGGTGTATACAGTGTTGTCAATTGCCTGTGAACTCCATTTTTCTCACAAAAAGTAGCAAACTCATTAGATGTAAATTCACCTCCTCGATCAGAACGCAAGAGTAGCCACTTTGCTTCTCTACTAACTCCTTGAACCTCTTGAAACTTTCAAATGTTTCAGACTTGTATTTCAAGAAAAAAAACCCAGCTCATCCTACTATAATCATCGGTAAACAGTAAAAAATATCGACTTCCACCAAGAGACTCAACACTCATTGGACTACAAACATCAGCATGGACTATTTAAAGACATTTCGAAGCTTTCCATGCCTTGTTTACAGGGAATGAGTATCTGGTCTGTTTGCCATACACACAACCTTCACATAAATCAATGCCATCAATAACAGGTAACCCAATTACCATGTTGTTTCTAGCCAATAGTTTCAATCCTCCCACTTTCAAATGCCCCTACCGAAGATGCCACAGATTTGATGCAGTATGTTTAATGTTGAAGGCACATTTTTTTTTGTCTGAGACTTGTAAAGGAAACATCCTATTTTGTCTCTTAGGGATGCTGACTATATGTTGACCAGAGTTTTTATCATAAACAGAGCACACACCATCATCAAATAACAGAAAATAACCATCTTCCATCAATTGTCCAACACTCAGCAAATTATGACTTAACTCAGGAACAAATTGCACATCATGTAGAAGTTTAACATTACCCTGTGATGTGTTGATGGAAATTGTGCCTTTTTCTTCCACCTTCACAAGCCCGTCATTGCCAAAACGAACCTCACTCTTCTGGCTCTCATCAAGTTCTTTGAACAAAGTTCTTGTTCCAGTCATATGATTAGAGCAGCCACTGTCCATGAACCAGACTCCATTAACGTCACTGTCAAACGGAGAATGGGCCATAAACAAGTTTTCTTCTCCTGTAACTTTTTCGACAAAGTTGGCTCCCTTTGCTTCATCTTTCTGCTTGGCCCAACAGTAAGGTTCTTTATGGCCAAATTTCTTGCAATAACGACATTGAATGTTACTCTTGAATTGATGTCATTGATCATAGAATTGATCTATGCCTCTGCCACCACCTCGACCTTTGCCACGATAGCCACTTCTGCCTCGTCCGCGACTTCCCAAACCATCATTCATCCCTTTAGAGAATGCACCATCCTTCACTTGAAAGGGTTTTTCTTCAGCCTTTTCATCTGCCCTTCTCAGCCTATCTTCATGAGCCATCAGTGAGCTCATCAATTTATCATAAGTATAAGTAGATAGGTCATTAGATTCCTCAATTGCAGCTACCACATGGTCAAATTTTGCAGTTAAGCTCCTCAAAACTTTACTGACTACAGTTTTAGTAGTTATTTTTTCTCCATATGACTTCATCAAATTCACAACTTCAGATACTCTTGACAGATAAACTTGCACAGATTGATTTTTTGCCATAGCCACAGTCTCAAATTTCTGGCGAAGTGTTTGTAATTTAACAGAGACTACCTTCTTATCACCCAAATACTCTTGCTGTAGAGTATTCCATGCCATGTTTGAAGTGGTTGAATCTGCAATACGAGGAAATATTTCATCATCAACAGCCTGCTGGATGAAGAATAAGGCTTTCGCATCCTTCTTTCGATTTTCTCGCAATTGTTGACTTGGCGCTGCTGGTGCCTCTTCAGGTTCTATATATCCAGTCTCAAAAATGTCCCACAACTCTTGGGACTTGAACAGTGTCTTCATCTTAAGACTCCAAAAGTGATAATTTTGCCCTTTAAAAATTGGAATTAAGGGCTGTGACTGAGTTGATCCATTGGCTGTCATGGCTGAGCTCTTTGTTTGCTGTGGCTCTCAATGTATTTGACCTCACTGCAGTTGGGGGTTGGACACTCTCACTCTCTTTTTCTACCCTTTCCTTCCTTGTTTGTGTGACAAGGACCCAACCTGTGCTCTGATACCACAATTTGTTGGGATAATTTTTGGAAATAGGGAAAGAGACTTGGACCTTTTTTGAATTGGAAAAATTCATATGCATTTGCTTTCATTGGAGATGACCCTTTAAATAGGCATACAAATAAACTAACTTAGCAGAAAACAAGCAACTAATGCTAAAATGGTGGAGAAATTGACCCACTAACCTGATATTACTCAACTAACACAGCACTAACAGCAAAATTGCTTTGACTCAGTAAAATCTAGACTGCAAACAGAAAAATCAGGAAATGGTGGATTACATCTTTGAAGCACTTTCACAATAATAATCGTCATAAAATGCGGCCCCCTCATAAATTTCTTCTAGCTCTGCCACTACTTCTAATCTGCCAATTATATTATGGCACGGATCGATATGGCATTTTTACTCTAACTTTTCAGCTCAATGGCCGCTCTTGAGGGATGTCCTCAACGCCAAGGAACATGTACTGGGGTGTATGTGTGACTCGTTCAGACTATGAGCTGGAACAAAAAAGCAAAAGAAAGGAAAGAATTTTTCAATTATTAATGATCATTACCAGTGAATAGGATAAAATGGAAGAACTCCAGTCACTATCTAAAATGAAAAAGATCTATTCATATGAAATTTATGGTTTCCATTGGTGTAAATCCGATTTAAGATGAGAAAAAAAAAAATTCATTGATAGCGAACGTTATTCATTAAGCGGGGAATCCTATGTTTATAAACGGACTAACAGGACCAGCTATCTAGCTAACCTTTCAAATTCAATACTGTTACTGTATAAGTGGATCTCATTGTAGAAGACCTATTACTGGTAAGTTTTAATTTGTTTTGTCTAATAAATTAATTCATCTAATGCTCTTTTATTATCTGTCTAAATAACAAACTTATCCATTTTTTTGATCTCATAAGGTGTTACAAATTGAAGAGTTCATAAGGTTAATATTGATCAATATGATAATGGAAAACGGACTATGTGTTTTCCTCAAATTATTGGTTGTTTTATCTTAGGTTGTCAAGAGTATTGTCCCCATATGGGATTTCTTTTGCTAATTCTATTATTGTAACTATCGGTATTGTCCATTTATTTGACTCAAAACAAACCAAATATTAAACCAACTATTCTAAATACATTGACAAAATGGGCCACAAAATCTACAATAACACAATGCGTGACAATCAAATGGAAAACATTACCATAAAAATAGGGAGTTTTAAGAATGAAAATTAAAATGAATCATATTGAGTCAGTATACTTTTAGTATATTATTATTGACGCAGGTATAATTTCTCGTATTAAACCAAATAAATCAGGTTTCATAACTAGACTGACCTTCCAATATGTCTAAGGACTTGTTTTTTTCGTTGGTAAATTTATTTTTATCAACTTTTACTAATTCTCACCAACTTTTACCAAGAGGGCAGCCCGGTGCACAAGTATTCCGCGTTCACACAAGGTCCGGGAAAGGGCCGCACCTCAAGGGGTGAATTGTAGGCAGCCTAACCTGACTTTGTCAGTGACTGATTCCACGACTCGAACCCGTGACCTTTTGGTCACACGGAGAACTCTTACGAAAAAAAATAAATCTTTTTCACCCTTAACAACTTCTACCAGTTTCTACTAACTTCTATAAAGTTTCTATTGACTCTTACCAATCTACCTCAGAAAATTTTTACAAAGAAATCCCCATTCATTTACATTTCTTACTAGCATCTCCCAACTTCTACTAACTTCTAACAGTCTTTTCCAACCTTAACAAACTTATACCAATCATGAAAAAAAAAAATACCAACTTCTGTTGAGTTCTACTGATCTTTTCCAACTGCACCTATTTACCAATAAAAAGAACTAACTCTAAGTCAATATTTTATTATTCAAATGCAAAACTTTTAGTTTGTAATGTGTACTAGGCCCATAGTTCCATTGGGCTGGGCAGGGGCAACGGGGCAAATCCAACCTCTAAACCCAATACTAAGAGAAAAGACATAACCAACCCAAAAAAAGTTGTTTTCTAATCTTATTTAGATTTTAGAAGCATAAATAATTACTTTACATCTATATTGATACGCAAAATAAGGGAAAGAAATCTTTTAGATTTGGCCTGATTATTGATTTTTCATCAAATTAACCCCTAATATCCTAAATGAATCCTATATAATTAGCATAATATTAAAAATTAATCTTTTTATACCCAAAATAAGGATTAAAAAATCTTTTAGATTTGGAATGGTAAATAATTTTCCATTGAATTAACCATCAATATCACGAGAGACTCAAGTATATAAGAAGTTGTAGAATCCTAATAATTTCATCTATCCTTCTGCTAATTTCTTCAAGCAAAATAGACTAGTTTTCCTTTTAATTTATTTACAATATGGCAGGCAAAACATTATTTGTACCTTTGTTTTTGGTCTTTATGACCCTTTTCTCCTCCGGTGAGTATTAATTTTTTCGATTCGTACATTATCCATCTAATGATTTTTTATTGTTTTTTTTTTTTGGATCTGTTGGTCCAATAAGGGATAGAGTTCTTCTATCACCGGTTTTTTTTATTTACAAGACTCGAACCTGAGATCTTACTTGAGAGTTTTCAAGTGTCAAATCACTTGAATTAACCTATGTTGATTTTTTTTTATTGTTTTTAAAATAACTTATTCCTTTTTTTCACGCTCTGTTCAGGTGTTATTCATGCAAGAGATCTTGAAATAGATAATCACCGATACGCCGAAAATACGGTAACAAGCTGTTACCCTCAAACTACTGGCTGTACTGCCGCTGGTTGTAAAGCATATTGCGGTCCCGGAACAAAGGAGTACTTTTGTAATACGCATGTCCCCAACTCTTGTTGTTGTGTAAGATAATCGAAATTTTCTTCTTATGCAATAAAATTAGCAATAATTTGCTATGAAAAAATAAAAAAAGCATTAATTATTACAAGTATCAAATAGTATTTCTTATCAGTTATAAGTTATAATTATTTATCAGTTATAAGGCTTTTGATTTGGGCACCTCAGGTGCAAAACTCATGGGGTGCATAGCTCACAAAGATAATATATGGTGCAAAAATATGGCTTGTTTGTGTTGTAGTAGATAAGTTGTCCTTGACCTAGTTTGTCCTATCGCGCAAACATTGTAAATATTGCAAATATATACATAGTCGATAATGTCAATATATACATAATTCATAATGTGAATATCTATATATATTTTAACTAAAAGGTCAAAGAAGACGCAAAATATCTCTAAGCTATATAAAATACACTAAAAGAAATGTCATAAATACATGAATAATGGCAATGGCTTTTCTGGGAATCGTAGGTGCACTGCCGTTGATCCAACCCTTGAGAATATGGACTTCTTTTTTTCTTTGATTTTTTAACCACTTAGGATCATCCTTCTGGACTTGATACATATCAAGGCAATGAGATCCTGGATGAAAAGTGTACAATCAATTTATGTGTTAATTATATATAAAAAAACACTTAACAATTAACTAAAAATTTAGATTAATACCTTCTTCTGTATTCACTGCGAGGATCGTGCCAGAGAGATCATCCAAAATCCTATTTTGATCCATATTTGTTAAATCCATAGTCGAATCGAGTTAAATAGAACTAGATATACTAAAAAGAAATTTAGTTACCCCAAACTAGAGTAGGGATCCACTAGGCCATTGGAAAATACTATATGACTTGCACCTTTAATTGCATCCTGTAGTTTTGAGAATATCAAATTAATGAAATATAAAAATTAAGATGAAACTATTAAAAAGGAATTTGAGCAAAGTAGATGGATGAAAACTTACCAGGCCACCATAAGAACTTGAAACCTGAGGTGAAGTGCCATATTTTTTCAGACAGTATTCCGTATGCTCACTTCCATCGTCAATGGCTTCTGGGGGAATACGCATGGAGTTATTTTCTGTACAACTCTTGTGGATGTATACCTCGCTGCATTGCTGTACGTATGTCATGAAGAAACAAGAATAAGAAATTAAACGTTTGTATATATAGTAGAAAAAGCTAAGGAGATTTAGATTTTGTGTTTCAAACCTGCCAATTCCATGCCTTGGCTGAATTGTCATAGGGATCAGGAAATGAGGCAACACCAGTAACATTTATGTTGATGCAAGATTGTCGATTGTCTGCATAAATAGCAGCGACAGCTGCTGCTATACCCTCCAAGCCAGTGTCGGAACTCGGAGTTCCAACAATGGTGTTGCAGACAAACTCGATCCAATCATTGTATCGGCCATTATTTTGGGCCACAGACAAATATGTACGAGCTAAAAATTTTTTTAGCTCAAGGGAAGAGAGTAGAGGGCTGCCAGATACATGTAGGTCTAAACATTAGAAGTTAACTCAAAGAGACAGTAGTGATATACAACACATTTCATAATTGTTTAAACTCCCAAACTTAAGATTAAATTTTACCTGCAAAAATTGAATGTCCTGGATAAAACACTAAGACCAAAAATACGTGAGGCCATTTTGTCAATCGTATCCCACGACTGACGGATGATATCCAAGCACTTTTCATTTATTTGCTTCAACGGCCCCCCCCCCCCCGGGAAGAAAAGGGGTCAGACAAGGTAAAAAAATTAAGAGGTACGTCACTAAAAAAAAATAAACAAATTTACTACCTCAAAGTCTCTGCTCACGATTGAGCAGAAATCGTTCACTGGAGGATTGTTTTCTGTAAATAGGGTCGGAGCTGACGAGGCAAGGGCTCCGATCGCTATATGCGGGTACTTAAGCCTGAACCAGGTTGCTAACACTACAGAAAAATATGCATAAATTAGCCTATTAATAAGATCATTTTAAAAGGATGTTTTAATTTAAAAAACTATAAAGAACTAAAGGAAGAATTATGCATGAATGTCTTTGTTATTTTAACCACTCACGCCCGCCGTAGGAGCAGCCGAACACGATCACAGGCGATTCTGTTGCCGACAAGTTCTTCTTAAAGCTGATTATCAAGTCGGCAAAGTCAGCTAGCGCTTGTTCTGAAGTTAGAAAGCTTCTAACTTCTGAAGAAGCGAGAGCCATATCAACTGAGCCGTAAGGAACAGATGTCCCGTAAAAACGGTGCTACAAAACCAAAAAGATGTACCATCATTTATGGTTTAAAGCAAACCCAAAAAGTAATCGGAAAGGGTAGAGTAATTTGCAATAAGCTAAAGTTCAGACCAGATAAACAACCAAAGAAAATAACTTCAGCAAAACACATCTCCAGGGAAAGAAAAGGAACAAGAAAAAGCAGAGCAAAGGGAAAAACATAAGATGCATGGAGTGAAAACTTAGTCTGACATCAAGTAAAACTCAGACAAAACAGATAATGATCATGACAATTATGATCAACAACAACAACAAACTCCCAGTGTAGGTCCCGCTTTCACGGGGTCTGTAGGAAAAACAACCAAAAGAAAAAGCATAGCAAAAGGAAACACAAGACATGAAGTAAAACCGAACTTATAAATATCCCACTCGAGTCTGTACCCGTTTCTTATTGGAACGATACATCTAATATCAGTACCGACTTTATTATACCAGACATAAAGAAATAAACAAACAATATCCACAGGAAATCCACTCCATACAAAATTATCCCAACTTTAAAGTCGATCTCCAATTGACATGAGATTTTATCCAAAGCTCAGTGTGATTGTTGTGTTTTTAATCATGTTAGACAAGTGGGCAATTGAATAGCACATTGTCATGTTGCCTTGAAAGTGCTAAAACCCTAAATGAACTTTCCTCCACAACTGAACAAGCTAAGTATGTACCATTTCAAATAAACTCAATGACGAAACTAGGGGACCAGTGTGGTCAATATTTTAGGCATTACTACAATATACAGTTGGACGCCTGGACATAATTGGTTATTATAATAAACAATTTTTGGCGGTAAATTGGTTGTGCATATAAAATTTGTTTAATTAAAGTCACTATAAGCCAATTATTTGATTCAAATTATGACAACCTGGGGAGTTAAATTAAACGTGGCATTCACACACACACACACACACACACACACACACACACACACACACACACATATATATATATATACCTCTATGTAGAGCGTCAGTGCCCGAAGGCGAGGAGAGGCCTCAAGAAGGACACCAATGTGTCCGGCGTCGTTCATGATCGGTGCCGCTCCCCCGAAGAATACCAAGATAGGGGACTTGTTCTCTGCTCCACCCCAATCATCGTCAAAGATGACAAATCGCTGAGGAAAGGTCCGGTGGGCACTGGGGCCTTTACCTCCAAAATGGTCGAGAACTTGAGTGTAGTTCTCGATAATTATCCCATGCACCAAAAAGACGAACAAAAGGAAAGAGAAGTAGAGCAATGACCCATGCAGCCCAAGTGTGGCCATGGCAATCTACGCTGGAAGATAGAAGAAGAGGGTTGATCAATTGTTAGTGCTCTAATGTAAAAGACAGTGAGGCTAGCTGTGAGCGTGTGTGCTTGTGTATGACTGACGCACCACAACAAATTAGTCAAAACCCTTCGTTGTATGATCTTGTTATTGATTTTCTTTCAGTGTTTGGCATTATTAAGCAAATGTGTGCATCTGGGCAAGTTTCTGGCAAACCCAGAATGGCCTCAAAATCAGACCCTTCAAAATATATATATATATATATATATATATTCGTGTAGGTAAAAATTTGAGATGTTCCTTAATTAGCCCATTAATAAATACTCCCCCCCCACCCGAGCAAAAGACGAGATCAGAAAAGTAACCGCCGTTGAATCTGAGCGGTTAAAATTATATGCATGTGATATGCTCATCTCATTGGTCAGTAATTGATCATCCTATTATTCCTTTTTTCTACTACTGGTAACATCCTTGTGATCTTGATTAATTTGTCTATGTGCATAATTATGGCAGTTTATGCATAAGTGCTTTAGTGTAGATTTTGAAAAGATTAGCTACTTTTTCCCCAGAGTGCTTTTCAACTTGAGAGGTAAAACATCGCTAATCTCATGCAAGATAAATTTAAAAGGTCTGATGGTAATTTTTTTATATGTCTATGTAATTTTATGCTAATTAAGCACTGATCCTGCGTTCATTATATGATGTATCTTAACCCAAATCGTAAGATTCTTCGATTCTCCATATCGATCTCCATCCCCTCATCATCTCCAAGTTCACATGCAAGATGATCTTAATCCTCACATATATTTCAGATGGTATAGAATAAATAAATAAAATGAGCTTGGACTTCAATCCAAACGACACAATCCAGCAGATTCATAATTCAGGATCCTCATTTTGGAACCTCAGAACAAAACCCAGAAATTAAATCAAAATTAAATCAATTAAACCCTTCATTGTATGAAAATTTAAACTGATTATGTTAATTATTATTGTAAATAAAAATATACTTTTATTTATGCGTATTTTAAATATAATTATTTTGGTAATAAGATACATTTTTCTGGTGCAAAAGAGGGGATAGGCCCCATAAAATGATTTACTAACTTTTAACGAGCCCTGACGTACCAAATGGCCTCGATCATACTTGCGTGCTGTACATCTTTGATTTTGATAGGAGGGTATTTTTTCTGGGTAATAAGATACATTGGTTTTGCATATATACTTTCTAATAAAGTTCATCTAATTCAATATTGAGGTGTTTCTACAAGCACATAAATAATTTATGTACGAAGGTCACAGAATCTTAGAAAGCATGCATGAGCGATATTGGCAAAATGCATTACAATATTATGAACATGTATTAATTAAGAAATTAATCTAATGCACCCATAATTTTTGGACTAATATTTTTATAGTATTTTATAGAAGAGACACCACTTATTTTGTAAAATAGGCTATTTTTGAGAACTTAGAAGTTAGTCTAAGTAGGGCTGAGTAGGACCAGTTATCCGGTTCAGTTTCATAGAATCATAACTGATCTCGGTTATAAAAACCAAGGTCCAAGGCTTTTAGAACTACAGCAGAGAGGGAGGAAATACCTGGTAATTAAGATAGTCACAAAATGCAAACTCGGCGGTGGAATCAACTGCTAGATGATTGTAGATGTCTTGTCTGGATAAAGTTGGTTGATAATCACCGGCCGTGGGTAATGCCAGAAAGATAATCGCCGGGAAGAGAGACAGTGATGGAGCGAGAAGCTATATGTTGGGATCCAATGAAATGCTTCCAAGGAGAGGCAAATATTGGGATGAATTCATTTGATGAATCGGAAACTATTTATAGAAGTAGGAAAAGTACATAGAATCTTCATTGTTGGAGGCCAATGGATTGTTAGCTTACACTCTCTGTCCTTTTGTTTGTTTATTTTGTTTTTTTTTTTGGGCAGAAACTTTCTGTCTTTCTGTCTCTATCTCTTGCAAGATAAAAAGGGTAGTAAAAAAGAAGGGGTGGGGGTAGGTTTTACTGTATTAGTGATCAGACCGAATTGCGCCTCATTATGCTGTATATTTCTCCCCTTTTGGGGGAAGGAATAATCACTATGGTGTTAATTAATATTATCTAATTAAAATTTAAATTGCTAATGTATAAATACATAAGGTCATTGGTGTTAAATTCAAATGAAATATTATTTAAACATTGAGTTAATTATATATATATATATATACACACACACACACACACATATATATATATATATGTATATATATATACATAATATAAATGATATATACACACACATATGTATATGTAAATGATTGATATATGCCTTGCTATAAGCAAGTTAATATTTATATCATTACCTTCAAAAATATTTACATTCGTTTTCTTCAAAAGTATTTATATTCTACTTAATTAGACGTACAAAATTCATATCTTCGTTGGATCAAATAATTAACAAAACAAGCCAACAAACAACTTACGAGTGTTTTTTTTTTTTTTACAAACTATATAGTCTACGAAAGAAAAAAGAAACACTCAGTTTATGCTTTAGATAAATGACAACCAATTTATAAGTTCGATCTACATCTATTGATCACTCACGTAGGACCGAAAGTAATTTGTTTTTAAAAAATTATACACAAAAAATATAAAATTTAGGCTAGCAAGTGCACTTTTTTATTGTTTACAAATGGTAACCAAGGTTTAATTTTTATAAAAAAAAATTTAAACATAAAAAAGAAAAGTTTAGGTATGAAAGTATACTTTTTTTATTATTTGTGAACGGTTAACGGGTAACTGAGCCGAAAAATTGGTTAACCGACTTTTTTAGTTCGGTTACGATTTGGGTTTTGGACGAACCAAACATTTCTGTTCGGTTACGGTTTGGAATTTTTTTGAACCAAAAATCCTGTTAGCCGATTTTTAGTTAACCGAAACTCCAGTTAACCGGTTTTGCACACCTCTAGCCCCAACGACAACGCATTATGTCTTTGTTTGATGTAATTAACATAAAAACAATATAACATATCTATTTAGGATCATTTTACCTTTTTATATTTATAATCATTGAAGATTGCATTTGATTTTTCATTTTTTTATCCTAACTTGATTTCGACATTTTGGACAAATTAATATAGGGTCATGCACATGCATCAAACTAAAAATAACTTGTGATGC